>MCGO01000061.1:0-263565 GCA_002104985.1 Rhizoclosmatium globosum | reverse complement strand
AGGCGCCACCATTAGCTTCAATATCTCTGCGATACAGTTCGCGGGCAAGGATGTCAATGTACGGCGAATCCAAAGTCCTTTGGAACTTTGAGGCATAGAGTTCTGAGGATCCAGTAACTGGCGTTGATTGGTTGGACTCGAGGAGGGCGTCGAGGGTTTCGGTTGTTTGTAATGTGATCTGAGCTTGGACTTTCGGGCATCTTTTGAGATTGAGTTTTTGTGAAATCTTCCCGCCACAAATCATCTCTTTATCTTTCAGTGGCGCTGTGGATAAGTATCTGAACTTTAGCGACAAATCGTGGGCTTCCTCGTTTCCGTTTGCCAAATCGTGGGTCGTTTGGCTGCTCAGCCACTCTTGCTTCAAAAGAAGATGTGGATGACAGCCCACAATTTTTAACACTTAAAACTCAAAACCAATATGTCTGTTGCGGTTTCTTTTCATCGTCCATCGCACCGTCTGCCCCGCTCTCGATTGACGGTTATCGACAACTTCCCTTCTGAGAAGATCGAAAGTCCAGCCTATGTTCCAGCTTCAAACAAACATGTGTTCACTATTGAAGATCTAACTCCAGTCGCTTCAATTGATAGCACTGCCATTGACGCAACACTGATGTCGACAACTGATCTTGCTTCGGCCTTGGCAACCCTCAATGGAACCATTTCATACGAGCGCACAGAGACTTTCAAGTTCAATCCAGATGTGTTTCCAAAAGATTTTGAGTCCGTATATCGAGAATGTTGCACGCGAGCTGTATGCGAGAAACATCATCAAGAATAAGGGCCAGATCAGTCACGACGGTCGCCCTCAAGAAATGGCCACCAAAAAGAAGCATTGGGAAGCAATCATTCGGTATATTGCAACTTTGATCCAACCAAGAGAAGAGCCTTACGAACAAAGTGAAATTCTTGTTGTATCAATTACTTTGCACCAGACTCAAGCAAACCTGTCCATTCCGTTAGTCCCACAGTTTTTGTCACGAATATGGTCATGATGGGGATTTTGGAGCGTGAGATGGGAGGTTCTCGATTGTGGCGACGTGTTGGAACCAAACATCCAATGCCTTGGGGAAGGGGATCATGCCAAACTTTTGATAATATCTCAATATTTAAATAGAATTCTATTTACTTTCCTTCATTTAATTTGTCCCTTATCATGGTGTCACTGCTGACGTTTCCACAAGAGCTTCTGGACGAGATCGTTCGACGTCTCGATGCTGCATCCGTCGTTCGCTTTTGCAGAGCAGTTCCACAACTCAATCACATTGCAGAGACGATTGTGGGAACTGGCCAGCTTCTTCGTCTCAAGATCAGTCGAACTTGGCCAAATTTGATCATCACTTCAGATTCAGCACCTCGTTTTGCCTCGGAGATCTACGAAGAAGAAGTAAAGGACCTCACTACATTGGTCACTCGCTTCACGGATATACAAAGCTTTACGTTGGGGACTTGGAACAAACTAAGCACATTCCTGCGTTCTGTGCCCTAGCCTCTCAAAACATACAAATAGACGGACAACTGAATTCAGAGAATATTCGAGTCTGGGCTGATCACATTGTAGCCAACAAAAGCGAGTCCTTGAGATTAGTTTCTTCAACTTGTACGACAAACCATATCCTGGGTGGAAAGTACAGCTGAAGCTCTAGCATCTTTAGAGATTATGTCCGATTCATTGGCCAGAATTGACCCGTTTGCGATAATCTTCCATGGCTCAACATGGGCTCTTGCCAACCTCAAACTCCAATCCTGCCGCCAAATGCACACATTGACGTTCAGATTGATGGCGACGGAATGTCTTCCTCCAGATTCATTGGCGACTGCACTAACGGGTATTCCAAACTTAAGTGTCTTCAATTTTGACGCAATTTGGGCTGATGCTGGAATGGAACCTGTCATAGACATGGCTGAAACTATGCGGAATACTAATATCAAAACTATCACTATAAAGAGGCCTGAAGATGTTGAGGCGATGAAGCGGAAGAGGTTGAGCATTAAGTTATGGAAAAGGCTGGATTCAAATATGAAATTATGATTCAATTGAGTATTGGATTCGAAAATAAATGGGTTTTAATATGATCATTGTTTGTGGAAAATGGTTCTTGTGAATCGTAATAGCAGGAACAAAGAGACTTGTTTTGTAAGGAGCACATATTATTACAATAGTATGCATCAAATGCGTGGTGTCTTTAATGGTTTCTCTTGTCCATGTTGATACCAACACCCCAAAACAGTCGAGGGATCAGTCGAAGATCCAGACGAATACTCAAAATATGCGTCTGCAAGAAGCTTCCTCAATTCAATTTCTTTTTCCGAATCACGGTCAGAATAAAGTGTGCTGAACGAAATCTTTTCAACACAATTTGCAGTTTCCTGCCAGCGATTTTCATGACTTCTAGCTGCAATTGGTGTGAACTAATCAAAGAAAGCTCTCGTAGATTTGGGATGCATACAAGGCCCAATGCAACTTCGTTGAGGTTAATAGAACCAACGAAAGCCTCCGAGTCATCGTATTCGATCGTCAAATACCGCAGATGTGTGCACATAGATAATTTTTTAACAACTTCGTGCCCAATGAATCCTTTCAAATTCAAAATCGATGGATTCAGGTCGACGATTGCTTGTGAAATACATTCCATGATGGATGTTGGATACCTTATGCATCGCAAAGTCAAGTTCTGCACCCGCTTGCGATAATATACAATTTGCTTCGACCATTCCAAGAGTTCAGATGGATCATTGGGCATACAATCAGAAAAGGAAAGAGATCGGGAAACTTGGGAACACACAATTGGATTTCATGTGCCTCCAAGATAGTCCACGGATTTACGACAGTGGTGCCATTGAAACGTGAGAGCATCGCAAAGTATTCTTTCGGGACGAGCTGGTCGCTGGGATCGACTGGTACTGGAAGTGAGGCCATAATGAATTGAGTGGTGCTTTCAAAGAGCATCCAGCATTGAAAACGATGGTTGCGTGGTCGTTAAGTTGCGGAATTGCTCGACAGAATCTCATCATTGAGGCAGCGTCGAGGAATCCGTTGATTTTGTCGAGCAGCTCGCGAGGGAGTGAACAGATCATTTTGGGAGAGGTTTGACGTCTATTTGGGTCAAGCCACATAAAGAGAGGATGAACAAATGAATATGATACATATTTGGAATTAATCTTTAGTATTGAACAGGTAAATGGATAAAAGAAAAGTTAAACTGCGAGACCGCAAGACTTCTTCATTCAATCTTTCAATGGCTGCATCATTGGAGTATAAATCATAAATCAAGACCATCGTTTATTATATTCTATCCCGATCTCTTCTCGTGTCTCCGTGCAGGCATAAGTCTTCCCTGCCAGCCACTTCATCTGAAAGAGAGATCGGAAGTCGAAAACTGCTCAAAAACCGCCCGACTTCGCTTTTCAACACGACGCAATATTGCAATATGCAACTACAAATGGAAGACTACGACAGAAGCTTTAGTGCTGCGGATGCCATCGACTCAGGCATGACAGCGCAGATCTGTATTCACCAACTTCAACGCTCTTTGATCCGCTTTCACCAACGCTTCTTGGCCAACCATGGCAGTTTGAGACTCTTCCTCGCGTGTTCTGGTCCTCTTTCAGACGAGATGCTTATTGGCAGCTTCTTTGATGGCATGGCTTCGGCGGACTCGTTCCAAACTTTTACGTCATTCCCAGTTTCACTCTATCCTTTCTACGATACCTGCCACCTCCTTCCAATGGCACTGCCAGACTGGTCGGGCTCGACCGATGCAGTTTTGTTATCAGCCAGTGGGGACCGCCACGCCGTACAAACCCCCGATCTCCCAACTTCCGATCTCCCAGCCCCAAAGCAAGAAATGAATGACCTGATAATACAATTTACAGACGATAGAGGTATGTGTAATTGCCAGAATATAACTTGTTGCTAACGTATACTGAAAGGCCATTCCCCAACGCTTTCCGATCTATCTGTCACGGAAACTGACTCTAAGCATGATCTCGATTCATTGAATTGCTTTGAACAGGCCTCTCCCGCTCCTTCCGATTCAACGCTATACCTCCGTCCCACAAAACGGTCTTCAGCTCCAACTGAAAAGAAATGTCATTTCCCAGGCTGCACACGGATCTTCACCAAGTTTGCCAACCTCAAGGCACATATCGCAACGCACACAGGCATCCGAGACTTCCGATGCTCAACATGTTCCGCCACATTTACGACTAAAAACCGTCTGGTGGTTCACGAGCGCGTTCACACAAACGAAAAGCCATACGCCTGCAATGTACTTGGATGCTCATATGCGGCTAGACAGAAATGTGCATTGACAAGTCATATGATCACCCATTTGACTGCTAAGGAGAAAGAGGCGTTGAAGGAACAGAATCAGCGAACTCTTCCATGTGACGAGTGTGGACGGTTATATAAGAATCAAGAATCCCTGTCACAACACATGTGGAAGAAGCATAAGAAACCACTTAATTAGATTAATAAATATGCCCGGAGCAACATCATTTACATTTCATTAGACACATCAAGGCATTTTATTAATTTCTCTAAATACACTGACCATAAATCTTCTTGGTCCTGTATTCTGACATGCCTTCTAAAAACAAATGAAACACCCTGAGCGGAGGAGATCGGGGCTTGTCGGCGCAGAGTCCATCTTCACCGACTTGTCACCGACGGTGTCTAGTGCATTAGGCAAAGCATATCGATCATGTTTATGTTTTTGCGAAGTGTAATTGCCTCAACAGAAGTTCAGTGAGAATCACTGTTCAGAAACAAAAACAAAAGAAGGGAAAGCGAATGGACACATCGCTGCCATCATCCCACACGCAGCAGCCATCGCCGCGTCTGTCCGAAACCAGCGCGTGACTATTCTCAGCGCCGAAACAGGTAATTAGTCAACATCTCAGATCCGAGTAATCAACGCCCAATCAAAGGCGCCGGAAAGTCAACGGCCGTTCCACTCTTTCTCCTCGCGGATTCAATGGCAACGAACAACGCCCGAGAATCGTTGTTTCGCAGCCACGAAGAATTGCGGCGATTCAGTTGGCGAAGCGCGTGAAGGAACAGTTGGGACTGGCGAATTCGGGCTGGAAGTCGGGTCGGTTTACGTTACTCCTAGCAGAACGATAGTATCTAATAGTATGTTGATAGGCATCGTATCATGAACGATGTCAACGATAACCATGCCCATGTTGTGTATGCAACGGTTGGATACCTTGTCAACTGGCTTGCCCACTCTCCTACTGCCTCAAAGATGCTTCTCATATCATCCTTGATGAAGCCCATGAACGCTCAGTCGATCAGGACTTGTTGGCTCTGTTGTTAAAGAGGCGTATGCAAGATTTGCCAACCTTGAAGCTCATTATCATGAGTGCAACACTCGAAACAAGCCTGTATGCAGATTATTTCAGAGAATTTAATCAAGATGGCAGCGTGGATAGTTTGAAGGTGGGTTGGGAGTTGACATCAAGGGAAGAACAAGGGAACATGAGAAGACCAACTAGACGC
The DNA here is from genome assembly GCA_002104985.1 of Rhizoclosmatium globosum. Classification (NCBI taxonomy): domain Eukaryota; kingdom Fungi; phylum Chytridiomycota; class Chytridiomycetes; order Chytridiales; family Chytriomycetaceae; genus Rhizoclosmatium; species Rhizoclosmatium globosum. The sequence goes on along the minus strand of MCGO01000061.1, from coordinate 258,062 downwards.
ATCTAAATTTCAAGAGATGTGATTAATAATTTCATTTTAGGTTGGAGTCAAACGATTTCCGGTTGAACGGCTCTATATGAATGATTTCCTTAGCATCCGTCTTGCATTATTCGAATGGCAGTCTCAAAAGCGACTCATGGACTCAGCATACGCGGAGAGCGGCAACAAGAAGGTAGTCGAGGAGAGACGCGTATGAATTGGACAGGAATTCAGTCGGCACGTGAAATCAAGAATCGCTCAATTCACAGGGTATGCTTATGTTATATATTAGGTTTATATATTTTCTCATCAAAATGAGTAGGTGCTGCCGCAACCCAAATCAACGAGGGATTCAACGCATGTCTCCCCAGATCCCGACACAGACTACGAAATCTCTGTTGAAATCGCACTCTTCCTCGCCAAATTGGGATACCAAGTGATATACCTACCGAAGGCGAATCTGTACTTGTCTTTTTGCCGTTGAGTTCCCTGTTGCCCCACTCCTTTCACTGACGCAATCAAATCTAAACGACGGCATAAAACAAACCAAAAAATTCAGTGGAGAATCTGAAATCATGACGTGGATTGAAACTCTTGACCGCAAAACAGCGAGGTACCCAGAAGTCGAACAAACTCGAATTCAAAGTCCACGTACTTCATTCTCAAACTCCAAAAGACCAATTAGACCTTGCTTCATACCTGCACTTCCTAATCAGCTGAAAATTGTTCTTTCAACCAATATCGCCGAATCTTCTGTCACAATTTCGGATGTTTCTTGTGTGATTGATCATGGATTGAGGAGATCTATGGAATATAACACGCAGCTGGGATGTCAAACATTAAAACTCGGATTTGTGAGTCGGCATCGGCGACCCAGAGAGCGGGAAGAAGTGGGCGGTGTCGCGCAGGTCTCTACTTGGCCTTCTTCACACAACAATACCATGATTTAATCTTCAAAGGTGAGCGATTGTTCTTCAACTCTTTGTGACTCCTAATTGAAACTTTTCAGAACACGATCTCCTGAATCCAAACTCTCTCACTTCGACCAAACAATTCTCAAAGTCAAGTCCCTCTTCCCAACCGATAACGTCCAAGCTCTTCTCAACCAACTCATCGAACCACCCTCCACCACACAACTCACTCAAGCATTCTCGAAACTTTTGACGCAGGCGCACTGACGAGACCTCCAGGCTTTAACCCACGTTTTCTCAGGCGAAGTAGACGAATCGAAAACCACAAATCACATTCCTCGGAAGCATCGCAGGCAAATTTCCCTGTGATATTGGCATCACGCGATTACTCCTCATTGGCGCTGCATGTAACGCTGCAACAGAGACGTGTGTGCTTGCAGCCGGCTTATCTCTGCAGATCCTTCTCTATGCCGACGAGTTATTTCACACATAATCGTGCGGAACTCTGTGTTCAACTTGCTGCGAGTTTCGGCAGTCGCGTTGAGGCGGATTCGGGTGGATATTCCGAACCTGGAGCTATATTGAATTTATTCAAGGAGTGGGTAAAAGTGGTCGGAGGCAAAGAGAAGATGCCTGGATGGGGCGGAGGGGTGTTCACGTTGCAAGGTGGAAGCAGTTACGAGCGGGGATTTCGGTATTGCAGGGAGGTTGGGGGAAGTTTTGAGAGTGCGAGTAGAAGAGGAAGGTAGTAGGGTAGGAAATAAGGTTGTCGAGCGGTTGATGTTATTGAAGGATGTTGCGGGTGAGGTACTGAGTGGTTCTGGTGGAGGAAGAAATCGTGACGTTGTGGACGAGATTTTCTGTGCAAGCGAGAATACCGTTCGCGCTGTTTTGTTGGCTGGTTGTTCGCAAGAGATTTATCATGGGCAAGCGGGAGAGGCTGGGCTGTTGGGATTGGATGACGCTAATACGATTCTGGCGAAAGCAAAGCGGGCTGCTGGAACTGGCGCTAAGGCCGCCAAGTTAATGAAAAAATCACTGGAGGCACAGGTACGTGGTTTTTTATTTCAGTTGACATGTCTGTCTGATACAGTAAACAACAGCTTACGGCTCAGCTATTCTCAAACGCTTCCAAACCAATTAGTGCCTATGAAACAATGACTGTCGCAGCAAATTCAAAGGCTCATCTTCTGAACCTATTTTACAAGCACGTCCCGCCGTCTCCAACCGCTGCTGCGACGTCTGTTGTTGATCCTACTGTTGATTCAAAATTTACTCCTACAATCCCACTCATTTTCCCACTCCGCCCGCGACACATCCACCATTTCAGCGTCACAAATCTGCAAGTATTGTCATCATTGCAAAGTTTGCCCCACCAGAACTGAGTAATGCAGCTTCTGTTCGAAAAATGTTTGAATGGATGGGATGTGTTCGAGCATGTGTAGTTAAACGATTTGTGGTGTTGGAATTTTTAGAGCGTCATGAAGATATCGGTGAAAGAATTGAATCTTTATTGGGAAAGTTGGAGGTTCGGGAATCTGCAACCAACGAGTCTGAGGCTGACGGCTTTGAAGTAAAGACACAAGGTTTTGGCGGTGTCTATGCAGTTAAGCCGAATATGACTTCTCAGGAACGAGTTGTGCAGTTGAGTGACAGCAGGCGAGATGTCTTAAAAACCACAACGAAGTATGAGACAAACGATTTGTGTATGGCCCTGCGTTTTCTATCAACACTTTCCATCGGCCGAAAGCATACATGGATGCCATATCCGGAATACGGAGAAGCGTTGGAAAAAGAAGAGGGAGTTGAGCTGGGGAAAGTTGTCGTTGGATTCCAAGTTGATTTCCGGAAATGCAAAACACCTGGACTTTCTGTTAAACCATACTGGAGGTCTCCGTTTATTGGAAGTGCTGGTGTCAGAAAGTGGTGAGGCAGGTATGACTGAGAGGCAGGAGTTGGATAAGAATGGTGACTGGAAGGTTATTTCCAAACGGGTAGAAGAGTTTGATGCGACAACGTGTGGAAATTCTGTGTTCGCTGCAGGTATGTATAATTTCCAGTTAATGGATTACTAACTCATGATTTTGCAGCCGGGTCATCGCAACTCATCGAAAATGCAAACTCGTCATTTTTGGGCGTGACTGGAATCACGCTCTATCCAGCAAACCAACCGGTCTGGAACTTGCGACTCCTTATGCTGAAGCCGAATGATGCATCCATTCTTTTGACAGGAGAAAATCGGGGCGTATCTCTCCACCATTTTCATGCTTCGCATACTCCCGATATAGATTCCGATGTTGTTCAATGGATTGAAACAAACTCAAGTTTAGGGGGTGGATCTCTTGAGCCTCAAGATTTGGAGGTTTTGAATGAGGGAAGGAGTGATATTGGCCGCCTGTTTTATGATGGCTCTGGCTTAGTTGAAGGCAAGCTAGCGAAATCGTACCATCACTGCTATAGACGCGTTGGCGGAGGTTGTGAGCGGACGGGGAGAAGGAAATGTACGATTTGGAGAGTCACATTGGGCTGATTTCGGGATCAAGCACCATAATAAGGCATCACAGTCAAGCGAAGAAGAAAAAAAGGAGAGTTCAGAGAATGCTGTAAAGCAAGGCGTTCGATCGAAAGGCATTCCAGCAATTCCTGGTCCTGCAACTCCCGACTTTACGAATGATGGGCCGGATTACTTGGGCATGTTAGTTTGGCCTCAATATCAGCTCCAGTATATTCTGACGACGACAGTTTCGATGAGGATGCATGGACGAGGAGTCGGATGACTTTGACGATTTCGATCATGAGTTTGAATCCGAAGATTCTGAGATTGATTTTGCATGTTTGTGAGAGGTGTGTCGAATTGGGATGTCATTTCAGTAAGCAAAGGTTTTGGGTTTTAGCGTAACAACTGCAATAAAATATATTTTACCATCAAAAACGAAGATTCATTTATTCATAAGTGGTGGTTTTCTGGAATTCAATCACGCATATCGCAGATGTACATTTTAGTACGAAATCATGGCTTTTTGCTTGTCTACTAGAAAATATCTTATTCCTCCGTCACATCCTTTCCCCTACTCCCAACAACATCAGTGTCAAAGTCCCACTTGGAATCCACACGTTCGAAACATCGACATGGTTCAAAGACATTCCAAGGATTAAGCGATCTGCAGCCAGTTTCGATACGAGCTTCCACCTCAGCTTCCAGTAAAACACGTCCAAACACTTTCATACCAAATGCAATTGCCTCTCTTTGCGTACCAAACTTTGAACTGGATCTGTTTCGAATCGCAAAAACCTCTCTCCGGATAGCTTCGTCTTCAGAAGTAGGTTCTTGGGGCTGGGAATCCACGTCTGAATCTGAGGATGGTTCAAACATTGTGGAGTTTGAGGATGAACGTGTCATTGGGATTGGGATCTCTTCTGGAATGATACGGTCTGCTAGGGATTCGAATTCTTTGAGGATGGATGCAATCATGGCTGCCTTTTGGATATTGTCTGTGAAGAGGAGGGATGTGTATTCGATTATGAAGTCCATCTATTGGAAATGTATGTAAGTGGGAATTTGAGTGGATATTTAGAGATCTAAGTTGTATATACCATGAAGACATCATTCCAACGCATGCAGTGGCCAATATATCGAGTGAGTTCGACAATTTCTTCCTTGCCCCATTCTTTCAGCTGCGCATCCTTCATACTCTCATCAATGAGGTTATTCCCTTCAGTGAAATGCTTGATAAATTTTGCAGTAGTCTGAGGAGTCTCGCCAATCAGAAGTGAATTAGCAACATTACACTTTCTGTCAAGTCCCAGTTCTTGCCAACAGCAGCAAGTAAATGAGTAAACTTTCTGCTATCGATTTTGTATGAATAGAAGAGCTTGAGCAAGAGTTCGCATATCGAAGCAGTATTCCATCCATTCGTCATCCATTGCAATACAAGCGAGAGCACGAATGGATCTTCCGACAAATAGCGATCGAACAAGTCACGTTTGTGGACGGAATGTATCCAATGTTTGCTTCACTTGTGATCCAGTTCTTGAATGTAGTGCTGTAAATGCGATCCATTTCCGTCATGGCAGCGTCGACATCTGCAACCGACTTTGGTTTACTGATGGCATCTTCTTTGGGGAAATGGATGCCTTCATTGTGAGTGAAGGTGGGGGAGTGGTCTTTTGGGGGTTGGTTTCACTGAAAGTCTGAAACGCGATTCCCCCATTTTGAATTATTAATAGTGAATCATTATGTCCCTTCTAACTTGAATTCTTATTAGTATCCCACAGTAATCCATTCATAGTTTGCGCGTTTATGTGTTTCGGACTTGTACGATTTGAGCTTTTCTGTTCTTCAGGCCGTTGGTGAAGGATGCGAACGACTCTAGGATGATGCCTATAGTAATAGAGCATTACGAGCTAGTTCGAAGGGTATACCAGTTGTGAACGAGGGCAATGATAGGTTTCTTTTCAGTTTCTCGTTTCTTCTCTCGTTTTTCTGAATCAAATCCAAGGCCGAGCCACCCACTCCGTCTTGCCTGCATCCAAACAACCAAACCAACCAACCAAATCAATACCCACTGCATTCAGCCACCGCCCTAGCGAGTTCTAAGGTGTGAGTGCCATCCACCACCGCCCTCGCTGTACTCACCACCACATACACATTCCCAGTAAAACCAGTAAAACCCACACGCAAACACACCACTCAAATCAAGTCAAGTCAAATGGAGGCCATTCTCGATTTCTCGCGCGAGCCATTCGACGTGGCGCTTCTCGACCGCGTCGTCCAGACGTTCTACTCAACAACCGGGCCCGATGTTCGTGTCGCTTTCTTTGCGTTTTTCGTGCTTCTAACGCCGTCCGTGCCAGCAAATTACCGCTGAAAAGGTGCTTTCGCAGTTCCAGGCGCATCCGGATGCCTGGAAACAGGTGACGGCATCCTGGAACGCTCGCAGCTGCTGCAAACTAAAGTAGGCGTCCACCCACTGTGAGCAGTCGCTAATACCATCCCTCGTCCAGTTTATTGCCCTGACAATCCTCGAAAATCTTATCAAGACCATGTGGAAGGCTCTGCCCGAAACGCAGCGAAATGGTGTGTTTCTCCTTTGACTTTTGGTTCCAACTCAACCCAAACTCATCCTCCCATCTCATTCACACTCCTGTTCGCTTCTATTAGGAATTAAGGGCGTCGTAGTCGGAATTATCGTGAAAACCTCGTCGGATGAGACTAGCTTCAACCAACAAAAGCTGTATTTGAACAAACTAAACATGGTCTTGGTCCAAGTAAGTCTCGGCGCTCTCTGAAACACTCCTCCTCTAACTTCTATTGGCTTTATCCAGATGGTCAAGCAGGAATGGCCTCACAACTGGCCAACTTTCATCCCCGAAATTGTGGAAAGCTCCAAATCCAACCTTACCCTTTGCGAAAACAATATGAAGATTCTCAAGCTTCTCAGGTGAGAGCAATCATCAAGTCTTGTCAAGTGTGATTTTACTTACAGAACATACGTCACAGTGAGGAAATCTTTGACTTCTCTGCCGAACAAATGACGCAGCAAAAGACCAAAAACCTCAAAAACTCAATGTGCGGTCAATTCTCCGACATCTTTCAGCTCTGCCAACAGGTTCTTGACAAGGCCACAAAGCCTTCTCTCATCAACGCGACCCTCGAAACACTTCTCAGATTCCTCAACTGGATTCCTCTTGGATATATCTTTGAAACAAACTTGGTTGATATCCTGTGTACTCGTTTCCTTGAAGTCCCACAGTTCAAGAATGTCACATTGAAGTGCTTGACTGAGATTGGTGGCTTGCAGGTTGGACCTGAGTACAACGACAAGTTTGCGTTCTTGTTTAATATCGTCATGACGAGTATTAACAAGATGGTTCCTGCTCTGCTGGTTTGTGTTTGTCCAAGTTTGAGTTCACGGTTTTAACACTTGTTAGACTTGGCAACATTATACGAGAACGATGACGATGCTGAACAGTTCATTCAAAACTTGGCCATGTTTTTGACTAGTTTCTTGGGTGCTCACTTGAAGGTATGATAAAATATTCGGACAAAGCACAAAGCTAAATCTCCTTTTACACAGGTTGTCGAAGCTGGAGCCAACCGGGAACTTCTTCTTGCAGCCCATGGATATCTTATTCGCGTATCTCTTGTCAAAGATCGCGAAATCTTCAAAGTCTGCCTCGAATACTGGAACAAACTCGTTTCTGAGCTTTACGAAGAAGTCCAACACATTCCATCCTCCGAAATGCCTCTCCTGAATCTTGGATACCAACAGCAACAACAACAGCTCAACCATCCCAACCTCCGCAAACACATTTACACTCAAGTGTTGTCCACCTTCGTGTCGTTATGATTGAGCGCATGGTGAAGCCTGAGGAAGTTCTTGTGGTTGAGAACGACGAAGGAGAGATGTGCGTGAGACTTTGAAGGAGAGTGACACGATCGTGTTGTACAAGAGTATGAGAGAAGTGTTGGTGTACCTTACGCACTTGGATGTGGACGACACAGAGTCTATTATGACGGACAAGTTGTCGAAGCAGGTTTGTGTTTTTATTGAGGTTTTGATGGGACTAACGTTCGATAGATGGACGGCTCTGAGTGGTCCTGGGACAACCTCAACAAACTCGCCTGGGCGATTGGTTCCATTTCGGGAGCCATGAACGAAGAAACAGAAAAGCGATTCTTGGTCAACTTTATCAAGTACCTTCTCAGTTTGTGTGAAATGAAGCGAGGAAAGGACAACAAGGCCGTCGTTGCTTCCAACATTATGTATATTGTCGGACAGTATCCTCGTTTCTTGAAGGCGCACTGGAAGTTTTTGAAGACTGTTGTCAAGAAGCTGTTTGAATTCATGCACGAGTTGCACGAAGGTTTGTTACTTTTTTGTGGGTGTGATTTTGCTGATTGCTTTTGAATAGGTGTTCAGGATATGGCTTGTGACACGTTTATGAAGATTTGCCAAAAGTGTAAACGTCATTTGTCATGCAACAGCCAGGCGAGCTCCAGCCTTTCATTGACGAAGAGATTTTGAAACAAATTGATGTGATTACTGGCGATCTTCAGCCTCACCAAGTCCACTCCTTCTACGAGTCTGTCGGATACATGATTTCGGCGCAGCCAAACAGACAGCTTCAGGAGCGAATGATCTATGGATTGATGGAGCTGCCTAACCAAGCTGTGAGTTTCGCTTTCTTTGTTTTTTGGTTGTTAAATCTTGGTGTAGTGGGCAAACATTATCCAGGAGGCTGGCCGCAACCCAAACATCCTTAACAGCCCCGACAGTGTGAAAATTCTTGGAAACATTATCAAAACCAACGTTGCCGCTTGCACCTCCATTGGAGCTCCTTTCATATTCCAGATCCAGAAAATCTACTTTGAGCTTTTGGAATTGTACAAGGCGGTGTCACAACTCATCAGCGACTCTGTTGCAACACAGGGTCTTATTGCCACGCAAACTCCACGCGTTCGAGGAATGCGCACAATCAAGAAAGAAGTCTGAAGTTGATTGATACCTTCATTGGAAAGGTTGAAGATTTGCAAGCCATCAACCAGAATATGATTCCACCTCTGTTGGAGGCCGTGTTGGTCGATTACGCTAGAAACGTGGAGCAGGCGAGAGAGGCTGAGTCTTGAACTTGATGGCGGGTGTTATACAAGATTCGGGGTGAGTTTTGTCTTTTTTGTTGTGTTGCAGAACTGAATATACTAATCGTGAAGGATCTTGGACGACAGGATTTGATTGTTGATAAAGTTCCACCGATTTTGGATGCTGTTTTCGAGTGTACACTGAATATGATCAACAAGGACTTTGAGAATTACCCAGAGCATCGTGCTGGATTCTTCAAGATGATTTACTCGATCAACGTCAGCTGTTTCCCAGGTATGCCTTTTTTCCCTTGATATTGAATCTCTGATTTTGTTTTGTAGCCTTGCTCAACCTCCCTGCACCAATGTTCAAACTCTTCCTGGACAGTGTTGTTTGGGGATTCAAGCATACAATGAGAGACATCAGTGACCTTGGATTGACTATTTGTCTTGACTTGATCAACAACTTTGCAAAGTGCGACCGATCCATCTCAAACTCGTTCTTCCAAACCTACTACCTCAACATTCTTCAAGACATCTTCTTTGTCCTCACCAATGCCTTCCACAAATCTGGTTTTAAGCTGCAATCAGTCATCCTCGCCCAAATGTTCCAAATGGTTGACAGCAACCAAATCTCCGCCCCTCTCTTTAACCCAGCTTCAGTTCCAAACCCCAACATGTCAAACCAAGAGTTCCTGCGAGAGCACGTCATGCTTCTCTTGCACAACGCATTCCCTCACCTTCAACCAAACCAAGTCCGTCAATTCGTCCTTGGTTGTTTGAACACAACAAGGACTTGATGGCTTTCAAGATGCACTTGAGAGACTTCTTGATTACGTTGAAGGAGTTTAGTGGAGATGATAACAGTGACTTGTACTTGGAGGAGAAGGAGGCCGAAGCCAAGATGAAGTTGGAGAGTGAAGGGCTGCTGCATTGAGGATTCCTGGAATGGTCAAGGTGTACGACCGACCTGACGATGGCATGATGGACTAAGGGAATTGAAGTTGGTCCGTGTATTTGGTGTTACTGTTTTTATAACGTGATTGGTTTTTGGTTTTCTTTTGCCATTGCTCTAATTTACTCTATTGTTTGTTTTTTGAAATAAATGCTGATTTTTACAAGGCGTGTATTTATTCTATTATACAATGATTTAAACTTTTGCGAATATAGTTTTTGAGTATGAAAGACGTCCTTGGGTTCCTGGTAGAGCGGCCAAAAGTGCCAATCCTGCAACAAAGATAACCATCCAATCCAAGCCATATTTTCTAAAATCAACCCTGATAACGGAGGTCCGGCCAAGTTTGCAATAGTTACAAGTGTATAAGTCGTTCCAAGTAATGTGGCAAGACTGGAATCTCCATCAAATACTTTCGCGACAACGACGGGAAATAGGCACCAAAATCCACCATCAAAGAATCCAATAACAGCACTCACAACTGCCAGTGACACGTAACTAGCTGCTGCAAGCCATGTGCACACACCAATCACAGTTACCCACAAGCAAATAACCCAGGAATTCAAGTGACCGAGATACTTGTCAGACAAAAAGCCCATCAACAGTCGACCTGCAATATTACTTCCATTGTAAACCGACATGATCGTTGCTTGATCGCCCAATGGCAGTCCTAACCGCATTTGTGCATAGAGTGGGATAAAGTCCACAGAAATGTACTCGCTAAACGTGAAGAAGAAGCAAGCAAAGAAGAGGTAGTAAAACGACGCTTTCTTGAGGAACGTGTAATCAGCTTTTCCTTTCCTTGGTGGAATTCGAGTTTTCATGAACGGCACAAAGAGTGACATGAGAACCAAACAAATAATGGCAGTAACACGAAGCGTCCAGCGAGGCCAACGCTTTCCAAAAGCTTTGCTGAGAGAATCGAGAAGACTAAACCTCCACACCCGCTTCCACTCACAGCAATCCCCATCGCCAACCCACGTTTCTTAAGAAACCATTGTGCAGGTAACGACACAGCAGGTAAATAAATGAAACTTGCTCCAATACCAAACATAACACCTTGACTACAAATCAACAACGGGAGCGACGTTGTGAACGATGAGAGGAAAAGGCCCAGCGACATGAACACTGTGCCAAGGAATATGACTTGACGAAACCCGAATTTCTCAGCAAGTATACTTGCAGAGATACATAGTAAGTCCATTAATGCGATTCCAACGCTTCCAATCATTGATACAGCTGCGGCACTTCCAATCTAATTGTGATTATCAAATCAGAGGAATCAGGACCGGATCTAATGAAATGAAGGGTGGAGGGGAAACACTTACACCAAGGTTCAAATAGTATGAATTGTAGATTCCGAATGAGTAGATGACTCCAAAGACCTGATGGTTGTGGCCTTGGTGAGTTTATAGGCATGACCGGAGGGTAACAGAAAGCTTTCGACTTACGAGGAAATGCGCTATGAATGTTCCGGCAACGACGAGCCATGCTTGGAGGCCGCCATCTGGGTAATCCGATATCACTTCGTCGACTTCTGTGCTTGGAACTGATGTTAACGCAGTCTCAACTGCCTCCTTGACAGGGGCCGAGCTTTCCGGCACTGCAATCATTGAATTGCTGCTTTGTATTGACGAAGACTCAATTTAGATTCAGTCGTTGAGGAGATTTCAACTGCAAAAAAAACGAGGGTCTGAAGTGCAAGCCTTCAAAGAACAGCAACTGATCAAATAAAAATAAAAACATGAATTGTAATACATCTGGCTGTATTTTCTGGCAGTCAAGGTCAGTGGATGAGGTAAGCTGATGGTTTGAGCAGTTTGCATAGACTCTCCCTCACATTAAACAAAAGTAGCAGTGTAGCACAGTCATAGTAATATACGACGCAATTAGATTTGAATTAGTTGGTAGATCTTGGCGAAAATGGACAACAAAATGGGACCACGTAAGCCAATGGTACAGTGTTTCCCACCTCTGTCTCCCTTCCAGAGTATCGTAAGTACAGTCTCCGTTTCCCACTTTGCAATCTAAACACTTTCCACAGAACGAGCCGCTCTCAGACCCAAATGCCATGTCGACACTGGGCCTTCCCTTCTCGCACTTCAAACACCTCGTTGAGGCCTGGGGCGGCCGATCTGCTCTCACCGGCAAAACAACGACAGACATTTGTTTCGAGTTTGTGAAGCCAATGACAACCGCCACGGGCCTCTCCCTCTGTGCGCACTACAAGTCCACCCACTCAACATCGCAACTCGTACAAGAATCACAATGGTTCATATCCCACGCGTGGATGTACCCCTTCCTCACTGTCATCGACGCCCTGCAACACTGGATCACCGAAAACAACCTCGACGAATCAACTACAATCCTTTGGTTCGACCTCTTTTCAAACTCGCAGCACAATACAGCAGCGAAACCGTTTCATTGGTGGCAGACTACGTTCTTGACGGCGATCAAGAAAATGAAGAATGTAGTCATGATTTTGGAGCCTGTGCATGACCCGATTCCATTGAAACGAGCTTGGTGTATCTTTGAGTTGTATGCGTGCATCAAGACGAGCAGTGAGTTTCATGTTGCGATGGCCCCCACACAAGCATCAAAGTTTTTGGAGAGCTTGAAGCGTGATCCTGCTGAGTTTTATAATCTTCTGGCGGCGGTGAACACGGAAACGGCACAGGCTACGAATCCAGCGGACTTGGCGAAAATCTCTCAAATTGTGCGAGAGGAAGTTGGTTATATTGAAATGGATAGAATGGTGTTCCGTGTATTTAATGAATGGATCGTGAAGCGATTACAAGACCTGGTTGATGCTTCTGATTCAGATGCATTGCTGGGAGCGTCTTGGAAGTACGCGCTAGGCAGAATCTTCAAGGCCAGAAATGAGTATGAAAAAGCGATATTGTTGTATCAGGATTGTATTGCGACTTGGAAGGAGAATGGGGAGGAAGGGGAAGTTATTGTTGCTTCAATTGCTTTGGGTTCGTTGTTGAATGATACTGGCAAGTGGAAGGAATCTGTGGAAATGATGGACAGTATTCTTGAACGTGACAATCTGCCGCAGGAATTGGAGCTGGGAGCAAAGGCAGTATTGGGACTTGCGTAAGATTTAGATGTTCAGTTCATCCAACTGTAAACTAACTCTAAACAGCTTAATCAAGCAGGGCCAAGCCGAACGAGCCCTTTCTGTGAACGAAAGTTGCTTTCAACTTGCATCCGAGCTTTTTGGACCCAAACATGAGCGTACATTGATGGCCCAAAATAATCTGGCCCTTTGCTACTCATCCTTCTCTCGTGAACAAGAAGCTTTGAAGTTGTACGAATCCAGTACTGCTCTATTGGAAGAAACATTTGGTCCTGACCATAATCTCGTTCACACAACCTTATCAAATGTCGCACAACTGAAGCTTCGGATGGGAGCTTTCAACGAAGCCGAAACTCTTTTTACACGTATATTAGACAAGCAAATGCGAGTGTTTGGACTCAAGCACAGCCAAACACTTTCGACTATGAACAGTCTTGGCGGAGTATACCAAGCCCTACAGCGTTGGGAAGAAGCGGAATCAATGTTCAAGCAGTGTATCCAAGAGCGGACCGTCTTCCTCGGAGAGAATCACGCTGACACCTTGAACTCCATGCACAATCTGGGTCACTTTTATGTCGCTCAAAATCGACTTCAAGAAGCAGAACCAATCCTCCGTTCCTGCCTTGAAAAACTCAAGGCCACCCTGGGAAAACACGTATCCACTTTGATAACAATGAACGCCCTCGGTGATGTGATGGAAAAACTCGGCAACGAGGAAGAAGCGGAACAGCTTTATTTGATGGCCACGTCCGCGGGACAAGACATTCTCCCCGAAAGTCATCCTCAAACGTATATTAGTTGGACGAATCTCGCGTTATTGTACTATACCCAAAACCGATTGCGCGAGGCCGAGCCGTTCCTCGTTATGAACCTTGAGTTCCATATGAAATACTCGCCACTTAATAAGACGCGTTGTCTTTTGCTAGAGACGCTTGGTATGCTGTATGAGAAGGCTGGGTTACACTCTGTAGCCTCGGATTACTATTTGCAGTGTTTGAATGCAAGAAGGGAGTTGCAAGGAGCGAATCATGAAGATACGATGGCGACACTTGAGCGGTATGCTAAGCGACTGTTCAAGGATGGAGACTTTGCAAAATCTGAACCATATTTGACTCAACTGTTGGAATACCATCGTGAAACAAGAGGCTCCCAGGACTTTAAGACGATTGATGCATTGCAAGATGTTATTTTGCTGCATGAAAAGTTGGGGAATGCTGAAGAGAGGGAAAAATTCAATGAGGAATTGATTCAAATATTGATGATAAGGACCGGTCGTGACAGAGACGCGGTTTTAGTTGTGTTGGAAAAGAACCGATTGAAGAATGCAACCAATTGAAGTTTTGTATATTGTCATTGTCCGTTTTCATATCACATTAACTGAATAAATTCGAAAATGTCAAGGCATAACTGGATTTGTCAATTCTACGGGAGCCAAACTCGGCTCCTTAAGAATCAACTCTGGATTACCTCCAAGTTTTAATTCCAACAACGGCAAATTATCAAGTTCATCAGGAACGACACCTTGGAGTGAATTGTTTTCCAGATTCAGATGAGTGAGTTGTTGAAGCCGGCCCAGTGAAGAAGGGATCTCGCCCACAAGTAAATTTTTGCTTAGAATAATGCGTTCAAGATCGGAGCAGCATGCTAGAGAAGCCGGGATAGTCCCCGTCAGCTTAGAATTCGCCATATGTAGCATAACCAAATTGACAAGATTTTCGAAAGATGGAAGGGGCCCGGTAATTGACGTGTTGAATGCATAAATCTTTTCGAGGTTGCTTAAGCGACTAAACCCGTTTGGCAGTGGACCGTTGATGCTTGTGTCACTGATTTTGAGGACTTTCAAAGCCGCCAAGGCAGCAATGGAATCTGGCAACGGTCCAGTCAGTTCAGAATTTTTACTCAAATCCAGCCGTTCTAGGTTGATGAGTTGGCCAATCTCAAACGGTACAGTGCCAATGCGGCTGCAGCAAGAGAGTTCAAGTATGCTCAAGTTCGTCAAAGAACATAATGCCACGGGAAAGGGACCACGTCTCTTTGCTTTAACCGAACTCAATAAAAAGGCATTGAACCAGAAGTGGGTGTAATGCTGCATTCGATGGCGGACATACGCATCCGCAACACTTGGAGGCCCATTGATGAAGAGTAGATCAAAGTCGGTCGGAATCAATTCAGGCTTATTCATGAATGGGTTTCCAGGTTCACACAGGTTCTGCATGGCCTGGATGGCGTAGGCTGAAGAGCGGATGACATTGTTGAATGCAGAACATACTCTTGCCAGTGGCAGAGCGACTTTAGGAGGAATCCAGCCGAGAATGAGAACAAGGATATCAAAGTGAAGGATAGGATCTTCCATGTGGCTGGTACACTGTGTCTCCTAGTTTTCAATCAAAAAGCACCTACTAATGAGCACCACCACCACCACGATCCTCCCCACCAAATTCGAAGGACTAGTGATCGTATCGACGGGAAAGGGGCAGACGGACACGATCGTCCGAACCGCGGCGTCGTCGTTCTTCTCGGCCGGCCAAACAACCGTTTCCCTCACCGATCCCACGTCCAAGGCCACGCTTTCGTACGAGACAACTTCGGACAACAAACTGCAAGTCAATGTCGCCTACAACGACGACGCGCTGGCCTTTTCCTGGGCCTCGGCGACTTCCTTCTTCGGATTCAACACTCCCCCAAAGACAGCCCTCGAAGTAACCATCCCTCAATCAATCACCGACTTTGCCATAAAGGGTTCTGTCGGATCCCTCAACTACCAGGGCCCGGATCTCAAGAAGAACTTTACCGCAGACTACAACGTCGGTTCAGTCAAGGCCGCTTCTATTACCGCTGAAAACGTTTCAATCAACACAAATGTCGGCGCTGTCGATCTCGGCCAAGTGACTGCCCGCAACACAGTCACCGTTATCACAAATGTCGGTGCTGTCAGAGCTGATGCCATCAAGGGCTTCAAAGACTTGATCATGCGTGCAGATGTTGGGTCCATTCAGGCCGACTTGTACCCTGCCGTGCATGACGCAAATATTGATTTGCAGACTGGTACCGGAAATGTCTTGGTCAGTGTCTTTGGTTTCAAGGGCAAGTTCCAGGCTAGCTCAGGTCTCGGCCCCTTGCGCGTTTCTGGCCCTGCGATTGTTGGTGGCCACAATGTTTCCATCTACACTGGTACTGCCAAGGGTTGGGTTGCCAAGCAGGATTCTTTTGGTTCTTTCAAGGGATACGCTGGTCTTGGTCTCATGAACGTTGCCTTCAACTGATTCCTCTGTTTCTTCTATTCCTTCTACCTCGTTTCCTACTGTGCTACCTCATAGAGATATATTTCTTTCTTCCGTTTGCCTCATAAAATATTGACTTTTCAGAAAAGTAAAACAAACATTCTTATTGTCTCAGGTTCACAATACTCCTGTCAAACTTCCAACTCGTACCTCATTCAGTGAAATACCAGCGATTTGTTTGGTTACTAAAGTATAACTATAACAGACTGTAACTCGCGGTTTTCAAACCAAATATAGAAGGCAATAGAGAAGTTTATTTGAGCTGGACATTTGCAGGAACGCCTGGAATATACTTTAAAATAGCCATCACGTCTTGGATGTCTTCGTTTATTGTAGCTGTTCCAGTGTCTGCAGTCAATGTTTTTAAGATAAGATAACGCATCCAAAGGTTTCAAAGACTGGAAGCGTTGAAGTGACAAACGAAAATTCTAACAGCCTGCCTCACTTGAAACTGTTAGTTTGTAACAATAATTTGCAGTGTCTCAAAACAATGAACAGTAGTAACAATTTTACGTTTATTTTGTCTTGAATGCCAATGGAAAGTTGCATCCATACTTCAACTTGGAAGGTATGCCTGGAGCATATTTTATTGACATTTTTGATGTCTCAGCTACTTCCGCATCCTCGTATATCTTCTGTTGTTGCTGCTGTAGCCTGTACAGCGCATTTTGCTTGATTTTACGCATACAGCGTTGTCTTTAGGCTGGAAGGCTGCAGTGTTATCATAGGAGTCGTGAATCTTTTTGTGAACTCAACACTTTTCAATTTTGCTATCAAATTACTGAAGTTGTCAAGTAGAAACTACAAATCCTTTATTTCAGTTATTTTTAAGGGGTTGCTGAAATGAAAGTCTTTTTTTTTTTTGGAAACGAGAGTGGGAAGTTAGTTGCCGACTTCAACTTTGATGGGTTTGTTGTTGCAAACTTCGTTTTTGGTAATGGGAGGGAAGGCGTGTTAGCCAGCTTATATTCCTTTTTTAGTATTGCCTTTCGCTGATGCCGCCTGTTGGTAACAGAGAGTCGCGTAGCGGCAACAGCTGTGATTGTTTGCTTCATATTTTGAAATTTGTTTTGGTGGTTTGCTGCATTGTCAGATTTGACACCATCCCGTCGTGTTATTTTCTTCTCGCCAAATAACAACTACAACAGATCCCTCTTACCAGTCAAGCAAGTCTACCTATACTGGGTCGTTTCACATCAGACACGCTAGCTTCGGCTTCGGCGGGGTTTATGGTCCCGATGCCAAAAGGTTCCCCAGTCTATCTCTTCTCCAGTCAAGCAAGTCTACCTATACTGGGTCGTTTCACATCAGACACGCTAGCTTCGGCTTCGGCGGGGTTTATGGTCCCGATGCCAAAAGGTTCCCCAGTCTACCTGGAGTGATCAAGCAAGAGGCTACCTAGCACTGAGTCGCTTCACATCAGACACGCTAGCTTCGGCTTCGGCGGGGTTTATGGTCTCGGCTCTACAAAGGTTCTCAAGCTACTTGCTGATACATGTGTGTGGTGACACTTGTCACTTGGTACACCTGTATACGCGTCTTCTTTATCATATGTTCCTGGTACCTATTTTTATGGGTTTGGGTATCAGCGTCCACGTCGCACAGGTCGCGAATGAGGCTTCGAATCTTGGGTGCAATTCCCAACTGTGCGATTCACTTCACAACAGTTATTTGTTAAATAGTAAAAGCTACTTTTCTATACCGTTCAGTTATACACTTTATTGTAAAAAGAAATCAAACTGAAAAGGTTATAAAAAAAACGAACAGGCGCGTTTGCCTTCTCACTCGCACACAACACACATCAACTTCCAACACGAATACGCTCACAACACAATCCTTCATCCTACTCCCACACAAGTATGAACACAATTCCTTAGCACTTACTTCCTCTAGCCTTCTTTCCACGTCCAATGCATCAACTTCCCCCCCAAAAAACAAAAACAAAACAAAAACAATCACTCCTCAAATTATGCGTCGGCTTCCTCTCCTGCAGCTTCATCAAACTCTTCCTGACCTTCTACGCCTTCTCCCTCGACTTCTTCTCCACCTTCAATTCCTTCTTCTCCTTGCATTTCATGAGGTTGCTGTTGATGTTGCATATGCATAGGCATTTGTTGATGACCTCCCGATGCCATCATGTGCTGTTGCATTTCAGCTTATAATATCATATGTCAGTAAATGGACATTTCCGAAAGTTCGAAGATCACATACCCATTTGCATTGGATCCGCAGGCCAGCCCATAGGAACCATCATTCCAGGATGAGCGCCATAAAAGCCCTGTGGCGGGTATCCCATCATAGCTGCTTGATGATACATAGCTTCTGGTGGAACACCTGACTGTGGCGACGTCATGTATGGTGGACGTCCATCCGCGCCTGGAGGTGGAGGACGGTATTGAATCATCTGCGGACCAGCAGATGTTGGGGACGGAGCCTGACCGCCCTGTAATTGCGTTGGTGCAGAGCTTGGAGTTGGGGGACCGTTTTTGCCAGCTCCTTGAGGGGGTGGAGGTGGGGCACCAGGACGAGCGTACATTCCGACGGGAACTGCGCCCATTGGGGGTGCGCCCATCATCTGAGGAATCATAGCACCTGGAGGTACTGGATATGGCATCATGTAGGCTCCGGGTGGCATCATTTGTTGTGGAGGAGGACCATATCCAGGACGGGCGACCATAGGCTATTTCACAATGGGAGTTAGTGCTTGTTATTATTGCGAATATTTTAACTTACCCTATATGGAACGCCAGGGTATGGAACGCCTTGAACAGGATAAAAGTATGGCTGGTTAGGATCCATAGGTGGCGGTGGGTAGCTTCCATCTTCATAAGGTTGTCCATAGGGCGGTCGGTAGTTTTGAGGGTAGCCGTAACCTGCGAAATTAGTTAGAACAATCTGAAAAGGTCAGCAGTCCAAGCTTACCAGTCTTTTGGTAGTTTTTGTTATACCCTCCTCCAGAATTGTTTCGCATTTGTTGCTTTGGTGGACCACCTGTGATTGAACCAGAACGTTGCTAAAAAAAGCATCAGAAGTCACAAGGCGAGGTAGGATGAAGGTACCTTATCGTAGGGAAGATTTTGATTTTGTTGAATTGGAGAAGCGCCACCAGGAGTGAACTCAACGGCAGACAAGTTGAATTTGAATTTTTTTTCACCGGCAGCTGTTGATGCTTCAGTAGTGGCCGCCGTTGTAGAAGCTGGACCTGCGTTTGAGGAAGCTGTCCGAGGTGGAGCAGCGCCGGTAGGAGCAGTTGGTGGAGAAACTTCCGAAACACTTCGATCATTCGGGACAGAAGTAGGACGTGGTTTAGTGGTTAAAACAGGCGCTTCCTCAGTTTCAGGACTCTTTTTGATGATTTCTTTCAGCTCATTCGGAAACGGCATTGGCAACTTAAATGAGTTACTGAAAGCTCGCAATTCATTCAACATTTCTGGTTTAGGTTTGGTAATCATTTCGCGCAGTGGTTTCTTCATTTGTTTGCGCTCATTGACAGCAAACATTTGGAACTTTTGGAATGTGTCGCCAACGGGATCACGAGTTTGTGGAATGTTTGGCAAGTCCTTCAAAAAACAATTCAGTCAGTTTTGTGTTAAAGGAAAGATGAAAAAACCTTACCTTGATTGGCAACTGTTTCAATAATTCTTCTCTGCGAGCAGTTCCAGCTTTAGCAGCAGTTGCAGGTGACGAGGGAGTCGCTGACTTTGCGTCAACAGCTGGAACGTTGTTTACGGATTTTGCCGCATTTGATGGAACCGATGCAGTCGCAGAAGCAGATCCCGAAGGAGACTTTGAACGCGTAACAGGGGCAGGAATGGGCATAGACTTCGTAGATGCCGGAGCAGTTTGTAAGGATGCTGGAATCTGGTTCTCATTCTTGGCGGTCGAGACGGCAATTTCAGGCTTTTTGGAAGCAGCTGCAGTAGGGGCTGGCGCACGGGCACGAGCACCGGGAGGGACGTAGACGTTTTCTGGGTTTTCCGATTTACGAAGAACAGACGAATATTTGTCTTCTTCGTTAACATTGTCTTGAGCAGTAATAATATTACGTTCTTCAAGCATATGAATATTGTCAGTCTGATTTTTAGGTTAGTTTGGCTTCTGAAGTGTCAACAAGAAGAGGTCGCGTACATCACGGAATCCAGATTCAATTTCTCTCGCCAATCGAGCAGCCTCAGCTTCTTTGCGTTTGAATGCAGGATCACTCTTGTCGATTACGGTAGTGTACAT
Source organism: Rhizoclosmatium globosum (assembly GCA_002104985.1). NCBI lineage: Eukaryota > Fungi > Chytridiomycota > Chytridiomycetes > Chytridiales > Chytriomycetaceae > Rhizoclosmatium > Rhizoclosmatium globosum. The sequence goes on along the minus strand of MCGO01000061.1, from coordinate 238,045 downwards.
TTCTTCCTTGAAATCAGTTTCAACTCCAAACAATGATTCGTTGGTGGCGAACTGATCCCACTTTTCTCCAGTAAGACCATTTTCTTCAAGCGACATTGTGTTATCGACTTCGTCAGTTGACCATTGAACAAGTTCGCGTTCACGGCCAAATTCTCCAACACGAGAACCAATGGCGGAATCAGTTTGGAATCCACCTAGAGAAGTATCGTGTTTAGGATACACAAGCGATAAGAGGATATTCACCTCTTGATGCAGGTTCGGCTTTTGTTTCGGCTACCTCAAGGCCAGCCACAGACAATGTGATCAAGTCATTTGGCAGAATCAAAAGAGAAGGAATCACGGTTGCACTAGGCTTTCCGTCCACCAATTGTCGCGCCATTCCAAGAGATACGCCCAAATCAGGCAAGGCAGTCGCTGTATGCAAGATTCCTTCGAATGTCAAGTTTCCTTTGACTTTGACGGTGACTTTCGAGCCCTAACAAACCAAGTTAATCACACAAATTACGACAAATTACAACATACCACCATATGCATAAGAAGGTAATAGATGCGGTCCAGTTGTTCGTTTGGAGGTGCAGGTTGAGTATGCGGCTTCGCGCCGTTATGGCTCAAGGCTGAAGGAGGTCTCGAGTCGCTTTTGACTGAGGCTGGAGGACCATTACCCCACTTTCCTTTCCTATGTGTGTTTGAGGATGGTAAATTGCCTCGGTGTCAATAGAAGTCACGGACTCACACTTGAACTCCGTCATTCGATCCAGTTGGCCCAGAACCTCTTCCAGCACCACCAACAGTACCAGCACTGTTATTGTTTCCACCTCTGTACCCGCCCCGTCCACCACCGCGACCCCCACGGTACGCCTGCTGCTGCGGTTGGTTGCCAGCGCCGGCTCTGTTCCCGTTTCCGTTTCCGCTGGTGCTCATCATGAAGAATTCAAATTGAGTGCTGAAAACAGGTGATAAACTAGACGGAAGGAGCCTGTTAGGATGGTAAGAGAGGAAGCCCAGCACCAAACCTTCAAATTGAACGACAAACGACTGAGAGCAGTTCTCCAGTAAACAGTTGTAAAAAAGAAGAGGTTGGAAGCTCTTGAAATTCGGAGACCTTTCAATTCAAACGGCGTAAATGGTGGTGGGGGTGATTGTTAGATTGGAGAGGCAACCGGGTCCCAATGCGAGTGAGTGATCCGCTTCCAGTTCTTTGATTCGAAATAATACTTTGTGTTTTCGAGCGAGGTGGTTCCAGTGTCCTTCGAAGTTGCAGAGCTGTCAAACAAGCATCTCATTGACGACTATCCATCCAATCTGCTCTTGAATCTCCGACAATATTTCGAAACCGAAGTCCATTGATTCATCTCTTCATAGGGTACATAATGACAAGACAATCACCTGCAAAGCAAAGCCAAAAGGTGTCGAAGGTCTTCCAACGATTTTTCTTGTGAGCCCTATCACACTCCTCAACTCTAGTTCAGGGATTTGCAAACGCTTAATGAACGAATATGCATTTATTTTATTATAGCAATAAACCTCATCAATCCATGATCTTGGTGTACGATGGTGGATTCAGTTTTCTGTTCACCAGCTTCATTGCATACAGAGGAAGTGCAGACACGGCTGTTATCACAAGAACCTTCCATACAAAATTCCATGTCAGAATGAATGCCATGTCTAGTGTTATATATCGTTAATCGCCTGAATAATGATCTGTGGAACGAAGATGCTCACCAAAATCTGTCGTTAAAATCCACATACTCCCAATATACACCAAAACAGTGACAATTTCCGAATATATCATCCAAGGATGCCAAGTGTTGATCTCGAATGCCACCATCAGCAGTTCATTGAAGATGAGAGATGTGAACGATATCGACACAATGTTGACAAACTCAGTTTCGAATAGCATTAGACTAAGGAGCATAATCGCACCTCCTTGATACACGCTGATTGTGAGCCAGGTAAAGAAGGTTCGATACGACAGAGAACGTCCCTATTCAAGTTGGGTTTGAGATTTCCTATTTTTCCACTATTTTTCATTCTATCGTGATTACCTTCCGCAAATCTTTGTACAGTTCAGGATACAACAATGCCATATCTTCTGACAAGTCTCTGTCCAAAACGAGAGAGAAAACAGGCGCCATCGTGTAAGCCGTTGCGTATCCCACCAAAAGCAGACCCTGGCAAACAAATTAGAGGTGAGCTGAAATAGATTTGAAATTCGACTCACTTGGTACAATGGAATCGGGGCGTAATAAAAGATGGCCGAAAAGACAGCTTGCATTACTGAAATAATCAATCCTCGATGAAACACAAACTGCCCAAGTTTCGCTGACCGTTTATCTGCACGAAATCTGTCAATAAGACTATGGAGCCATCAATTAGACTTACAGCTGTTTCTGCCGTGCCATAGTAATAACTTGGTTAAATAACTGAACTGTGTCACTGAAAAGTCTGCAGCCAATGACGCCTGCTTTCCCTCTTTTCCCACAATCCCAACTCCCACATCGGCGGCTTGAATCATACTGACGTCGTTACCTCCATCACCGATTGCACAAACACGCCCTTTTGTCGTAGCTGCCCGAATCATGTACGTCATATCGGCCTTTTGCGTTGGAGAACATCGACAACATATAACAACAGAAAGGAGCAATGCCGTTGAGATGAATGCTGCCTTGTGATGCGTTGTGAAAGTATGTAGTGACTCGCCGTCAATAATCAAAGCCAAGTCTGTACGATTTCGGAGTAAATCAAGCTCATCCAGAGCTGCTATCGGATCTGTCACTGTTTCGAGGAATGAGTTTCTTAAAATTGAAACAAAATACCACATGCCTTTCGAAATGATATGAATTCCCTGATTCCGCGCAACTAATTTACTACTGACCGCAATACACTGCGCAGTCTCAATCTTGTCTCCCGTGAGCATCCAAATCTTGAGTCCAGCATTTCGAAGCAACTCCAAAGTCAGTTTCACATCTTCTTGGAGTTTGTCCTCCACACCAGTCAACCCCAACAGCTCCAAATCGTGCTCAATTCTTCGCAAAGCATTCCGTACTTTATCTCCACGCGCAGCCGTAACATCTACAAGAGCCTCCGTGTAAATTTGATCAAAAGAGCGAAATTCATCTTCAGTAAGGCGACGGCGTGCAATGACTAGAGTTCGGAGTCCTTCCCGAGCCATATTTCCACACTCTTCTTCAAGCCAATCGTTATATCGAACGAGGGGAGCCATCACTCCATCAGCTCCCTTCACAAAGAACCAAATTTCATGTGTCGCCTCATCTCGCAGAATGATTCCCATTCGCTTTGATTCAGACGTGAAAGGGAAAGTGTGCAATATTTTGTAGGACAAGATTTTCGGCAGCAGTGGCGCGGAAGTGTGCGTAGGTGATGAAGAAAGAGGAGACATGAGTTGTTGCACATTTTGGGACCAGCCACTTGAGGCTGGTTCCGGTCGGACGGAATCAAGATGAAGATGAATGTGTGTCAATGAGCGATGATGAAGAGAAAGACCGACTTGCGCCGTCCATTTGACGATCGCGACTTCGTCAGGCGATGAAGCCTGATACTCTACACCGCCATCATCGGCCAAAACAGGCGTTACCTGAGAAAAATCAGCCACAGATTATTTTGGAAATGAACACTTACATTATGACATAATCCCAGAGCAAACACGATGTCCCTCACTCTAACACCAATATCTCTACCTTTTCCTGCTGTAGTATCACCTCCAGCTCCTTCTCTTACAACCCTCCTTACTTCCGTCATACCTTCTTCTCCAGCAAAAGCCATAGTTCCCATATGTAGCTTCTTCAATTCCATTTCATTTCTTGTCAGAGTCCCAGTTTTGTCAGTGAGCAAATAACCAACCCGTCCAAGCTCTTCGGGAATCGTACTCGTCCGCACAACTGTACCTTTAATATCTTGATCTGCCATAATCTGCCGTGAATACACAGTCTTTCCCATATCAAGATTCACACGAAGGGAAATAGGGATAATAGAGGAGAAAAGAATCAAGAATCGGAAAGTAGTAACAGCCCAAGCCCCTTTAAAGCCGTCAAGCGCGACGAGGAGAAGAGAGAGAAGGAGGGATACAATAGCGAGAATTTTGGATAAGCGGTTGATTTCAAGGTCAAGAAGTCCAACTTTTTGTGGCGGAAATGATGTGTTCAGGACAGCCCTGGTTTCAGGGCCCGTATAGAGAATCAGAGCTGTCAGGATGCCGGGGGAAGCAACAACCGTATTCGCCCACAATGTGTTCTCAATGGTGAGAGGTTCTTTTTGAGGTGCAGTCGCAGATGAAAATGTTCCAAGAAACGTGTGGATATCTTTTGAAGGCTTTTCGGCATAGACTGAGGCAGGATAAGAGACGAGTGACGAGAGATTCGGGAGACGTTGAGTTGTTGGCACCGCGATTCGCATTTTCCAGTCGGTTTCTCCATCGAGTTGATCAGTGCGGATAAAACATGTTCCAGACGCGTCAGATGTTTTCAGGAGGATGCAGTCTGCAGGAACCTGGAGGAAAGGGATTTGTGAGTTGCGTTTCGGTATGAACAAGACGAATTCCAACTAATAGCTCCGAACAACAAAGGCTTTTTTGATAGCGTCTCACTTCACTCATTTGATTTACTCACCCGTTGATCCTTTTCCAGCAATATTAAATCACCAACTTGAAGGTCTGCCGACTTAACCCATTCAAATGCGTTGTCTCCATCTTCTAAATATTCAAGTTCTTCTATGTCAGTGTTTACTCGTTTGTATAGAGCAGAATTCGCCTCTGCGTCCCTTCGCATCCGTTCCAAATCATCCGCCGCCTCTTTGCCGAGAGTAACCAGCAAGACAAACGCTAAAGGTGCAATGTACGAGAACAATAGACCGATTTTGAATGCAGGAATGAACTGAGATAGTGCAATCACAAGAAAGTACAGGTTGAAGAAGAACTTGAACTGCTCATAGAGGACCGTCGGTAAGAACGAGATTGCGTTATATTTTTGGTTTCGCGTAATGTTTTGAGGGTATTGAGCGAGCGGATCAGGCGTTGACCATGAGACTGAGCGGGGAGAGAGCGATGCTTTCTGGCGACCAAATGCGTCCACCACAGTTCGCCAAAGAGCGGCGGCGGATAGTTTGACCGAGGAAGCTTTTCGCCGAACTTTGCGAGTGAGGCTTTTCGACACGGACGAGGCGGCGGACGGTGCCGGCGACTCAAACCCAACTTCGGGCTGCGACGTCGATCTCCGCCGCATCAGCGTCGGGCTTGATGTTGCCTCGTCGTCGCGGAGTTGCCGATACTTGGACATTGGCGTCAAAGGGGTCATTTAGCCGTTGTGGAAACAAAATGGAACCGCCACGCGAAAGCAATAAAATAAGAGCAACTTACTTACTGTTTTCGTAGATGTAAGTAACAAGTAACTGAAAAAAAGAACGCAAAAGAAATAACAACATTCCCCATCACTTAAGGTCGAGTATAGCATTTAATTCAGCTTCGTTCTTGAAACAATCGTTTTGACCGTTTTTCATCCATTCTCCTCCTATAAAGTTCTTACATCCTCGCTTCCTATTTCGAATACTTCCGCTTTTCCTTATCTTTGTTCAGTACTGAAAATATGTGAAACAACAGAAATTTTCATTGCAATTTTCTTACACACACAGCCCAATCAATGCGATCTGCAAAGTCCCGTGTTCTTTCAGCCTTGCTCACTTTTATTCTAATCGGTTATGGGCTTTTCAGCCTACGAAACGAATCGGGAAAGCTGTCACAATCACATCCAACTTTGATTAACTCGGAGGGTGCCGCAACTTCAAGCCACAACTTCATCGTCAATGGAACAAACTACATCTTACCCAGCAGCGGACCCACATTTTCAATGTCCGATCTTCTCGAACTATGTCATAACGGATACATGGGAAAGACTGAACTCACTGTAACAGCAACTTACGCTTTGATTCATCCCAATCAACGGAAAAAAGACTACCTGAACACTTGCCATCCCATAGAAATCTCGACATCGCAAGGCGGTCGAAGTATGGGGCACTGCTCGGACTTTGCGCTGTATATAAAGCACGGCGGGGGGCGTTTGAGTTCTGACCAACATGACGGCGAAACCTTCAAAGATAAAGCGAAACATTGTCCGAAATCAATGTATATTCACGGTGAATACCCGATTTGGTCTCTTTTAGATCTGCCTATCGAGAACTTGTGGTTACCAAACATTGAGCAAGTCAATGGCGAAGGGTTGGCAAAAGTTATAAACTACAAGGCTATCCTTTGCAAGACCAGAGTCACTTGTATGGCATTTGAGAAGCACTTCAAGCAGTTGAACTTAAAAACTCCGAAAACAATTTTCATGTCCCATTCATCACCAGACACTCGTGCAAATGCAATTGAGGTCCTGGGAGAGTCTACAGTCAGGAACATGACACAAGACTTCAACAAATTTATACATTTGTATGGTGGAAGTGGCCGTAAATCAACAATGCAAGTGTTGCAATGCTGGCGTCGTCATCCATCCTGGCCAACTCTTACTGTAATTGGCGAACGATCTGTCGCAAACATCAAGAAAGAGCTATGGTTCGGATACGTTCCCTCAAACGTCCACATTCATGAACACCTGCCAATTCGTAATTTGCGAGAAAAACAGTTGTCGAATGGAGTCCACATCTGCCCGTCCTCTCAAGAAGGATACGGCCATTACATCAACGAAGCCAGAGCTCTGGGTGCTGTTGTACTCACAACGAATCATCCGCCAATGAATGAATTCGTGGATGACGGTGTCAGTGGAATTTTACTGAAAAGCTCAAAAGTCGCCGCGGAAGGGTATCAAGCTCTTTCGCCGTATTTCATATCTCCTGTTCACGTGTCTTCGGGAAACATTTGCGATGGAATCAAACGAGTAATGAAAATGAGTCTAGAAGAGAGGAGGCGTATGGGGAAATTGGCGAGAGAGAAGTATGAATCGGATGATGTTCTTGTTTCCGAGAATATCAAGAAACTTGTGTATAGTATGGCTGAATAAATACATCACCCTCATTAACTTGGTTTGAAAACAAAGTCAAACCCACTTTTCAGAGGTAACCGACAATGCGAGTTCATAACGACAAGAGATTTACACTTTGACGTAGAATGACGTTCCGTCTGTGGTCTTCAAAAGCCGCTTCAAAAGAGGATGCAAGCCCAACGGCGTACCAAACCTATCAAGTGAACTTCCCAGGAACCTATACCCTCCTCGCCCAGATATTTTGGGGAGTTTCGGCTGGAGAATTTGTTGTGCTATGTATTCTAATTTGGCTCGATTTAAAACGAACTAACTTCAGTAAACCAATACGAACGGTTTTGAGTGGAGTCAATATTCCCATCGTCGCGATGATGCTATCGTATTGCCTGAGAATGTACTATCAAATATGCCAGTTTACCTGGATAGATTTGCCAACGTATATTTTACAGACGAATTTTGGTGCTGATTTCGAGTATTTGTTTATTTTCTCTTTCTTGGTTTATCTGTTTAATCGTGGTCGTCCCGTCATCCAAGCTATATTTCCGTCACTTCAGATCCCTGTTATTGTGTTTCTTGTTTTTGCAGGGATATTTGAGCTTTGTATGCTTTTTGTGTTTGCTATTGCTACAACCAGTCAAGATTCAAATTTGCAAACTTTGCTTCAGACCATTGTGCTTCCCAACTGCAACTACGCTTTACTGGGCTTAGTTTTGATTTTCGATGTTCTCATTTGTTTGATTTATATTTCATATCTGTGGATGGTAAGAAGTGACAGACTTGATGTATTGAAGCTGAAAATCTTGGCGTATTATGGTGTTGCATCGTTTATTGTGATGCAGGCGGTTGGAATCACGACTGTGATTGCCCCAAGTGAAGCAAACGTGACCTTTGATAACTTTCCAAATTGGTACACGAGTATGTATATCCAGGACCTTGGGCCGTTGGTGTACTTTGCGCTACAGCTCGCAATGAAGTTGTCGTTGCATATTGAAGAACTGAACCACAAAGAAGCAAACAAAGGCAAAGTTACCAAAGCAAGACAAATTTCAAACGCGCAGAATAAGCTTTTGAGTACTACTGGAAGCCAGAGTCATGGGCAAAGCCAGAGTCAAAGTCAGACACGTGGGGGCACCAATGAATCAATTGCATAGGAATTAACATGTTTTCATTTAGTCAAATTTGCTTTTTATAGAATATAAATCAAGCCAAAAGTTCCTCCAACAATAGAGTCGCATCAATATTCAACCCAACACCTTCCGCCAACACAGGCACCTCTGCATGATCCCGATTCACACGCACGAGCGATACTCCATCAACTTCTTGTGCAAGTTTCTCATTCGGAAACCTCAACACACCAGGAGTATTAAACCCAGCCCCCACCTCCAAAATAACCAGCTTCTTCCCTTCCCCTTTCACCTTCCTCAACACATCGGCTTTCCACGCTTCATACACAACCTGCTGCTTCAAGTACTCGTTCTCCAAGAACCAGTCCCCACCACGCACGTTCCACATCATTGATCCACCACAATGTGGGCACTTTGGAATTCCAGCCGGGTCCATGAGTTCGTATGTTTCCGGGTTGAATGATTGCAGTCCCTTTTCGAGGTATGGCTTGATATCCCATACTGCATCGCCACGACATGCTGAGAGGCACTGAATACGAGAGTAATCGCCTTGCCGCGTGTAGATGCGAGACTTGTCGAACCCGTATTGATCAAACATTCCGTCAGCGTTGGACGTGACGACGTACGTGCTATGAGGGATTTTTGATTCAAAGTTTGCGACGAGGGTTTTGAGGAGATTGTATGTGGGTTGAGTGGCGTGTTGTTGCCAGGAGAAACGAGCTGTAAGGGTTTGTTGGAAGTAGTAGCCCCATTGGAGTTTTGGTTCCCAGTCGCTGAAGCCGATGAATTGGTACATGTTTCGGAAGCCGCGTTTGTGCATTCCGGCGTGATGTTTTTTGAAGACTTCTTCTGATGTGTAGTCGAGGCCGGCTGAGGCAGACAGACCGGCGGCGGCAGAAATGATTAAATAGTCTGCGTTTTGGATCAACGCTTTTGCAGTCGCAAGGTTGTCAGATTTGGCAGGAATCTGGCGGGGAACTGGAGCGTTAAAGATTTGTTCCAACGTCTTTGAATACAATTCGTAGTCCTTGTCTAAGAAAGTGTTGAAGATGATTTTCCAGTTGGCAGCTTGAGGATGTGTAGCAGCCCACGTCTTGACAGCTTCAATTACGAGAGGGGCTGCAAGTGATGAAGGAAATCCATACAAGCCCGTCGAGATACATGGGAACGCGATTGAAAGGTCAGGTTTGTTGAGAGTGAGTGCGAGATCCAGCGAGTTCAGGTAACAAGAAACAAGCTGAGATTTCTGAATCTCCGTGGGTAGTTTTCCACGCTCAATCTGAGGACCGACAGTGTGGTAGACATAAGTTGCAGGCAAGTTGAAGGCGGGAGTAGCAACGACCTGACCCACGGGCAGACCTTCTTCACCGAGCTTCTCCTTAACAATCTCGGCACAAGCGTTTCTCAGCGCAGGCCCAGCATGTGCGTGGATGACATTGTCGATGCATTTGTGGTCTGGCTGGAAACAGCCCAACAGCGCCGAGTTCGCGGCATTCACGACGACATCGGCGTTCAACAAAGTAATGTCGCCCTTCCAAAGAACAAGTTGCGAATCAGTGCCACCAACTGGTTCAAGCGATGCGGCCGCCACCTGGTTTGTTTTCGCCTTGGCCGCCTCGAAGCCGAGCACGCGATCGACGGCCGAAAACAGCGCCGCGTCTTTCGCAATGTCCGACGAGGGCGACCGCACACACAAAAGCTGCGATGTGATTTCGCGGAGCTGCGACGCCGGAAGACGCCGGATTGCCGACGCTGCGTATCCGTTCTCGCTCAGGAGAAGTGCCGCGGCTGTCTCGAGGGCGGCGATGTACTCTTGCTTGCTGCTCATGCGTGTGTTTCAAGGGTGGTTTCTGGAAAGCTTGAACTCCTCTCTTTCTTTTTCTTTGTTGGATTTCTGATTTCGAATATGGTGAGTCGAACTTCAAGAATCCCCTTCTTCTCCACAATGATTAACGGTTAAGAAAGAGACTGTATTCAAATGTGGGTGATAAATGTGGGTGATAAATGATCATTACTTTGGTTGAAAGTACCAATAACCGTTTTCCCACTCCCGGTCCTTGTCATTCACCAAAATACTCCTGAATCGTTTTTTCCCTTTGAACACAAACCGTGCTTCACGTAACAAGCGAGCCAACTCCACTTCATCTTCTCCCAAATAAATTGGATCTTTCTCATCATTCCAAGAATATTCACTATCTGGATTAATCTCAAAACGTGCCTTTCTAATTTTCATTTTAGGGAAAGCCTTCACGACATCCATGACTATTTTAGAATCGGTACACTTCAGATCAAGCTCCCGTAACTCAACCAATTGAACAAGGATTGAAGAAAGCATTAATCCCTCTGTCAAACCAAGTTTGTAGTCTAATTGCAACGAACGTAGCCGGCTGCAATTAACCAAATCAGCCAAAACAACCTCAGTTGACCCACAAGAAAGTTTGCGAGGATTGCAATCGACAATAGCTTGACTTATTATAGCTGGACCAAGGTCGGAGCGGTCAGCACGATCCAAAATCAAATGATTCACTCGTTTGTTTTGAAGACGAACTTGTTCAGCCCACAAGCACACTTCATCCTTATCAACCAAAAAGTTGACATAAATATCAATCGTAGTTGATGCCATTGCACACACACGTGCAATATTTTCACCATCAAAGGTCCCAATGAATGTAGTGAGTCCGTTGAATCGAGATACCAATCTCCCAAGCCTAGTGATAAGCTTTTCGTTCTTTTCAATGAAGATCAAGTCCGTTGGATTTCGGTAGATAATCAATCTGGGCCAGAGGCTGGAAAGCGGGACCTTCAGCGATGTGCCGACATTGACTAACGTATCGGCGTACTCGTTCAATTGCGGAATCGCTCTGCAGAAGCGAACCATTGACTTTGAGTCCAGGTAGCGAACAACTTCATCGAGTATCTCTGTAGGGAGTGAGGATAGGCACGTCATTTTGTGGCTCAACTTTCGTGTTTAGGCAATCGATGCGAAATTAAAAAATTTCGTGAACCAAATTCTGAATCAACATATAAAACCAATCTCCTTCAGAACGATGTTCGGCGACATTTTTTCGAAATCAAAGTTTTAGATGACAAAATACTTCCAAGATACATTGAAACCAATCTCGCTCATACTCATTCAATTGCGGAATGGCTCTGCAGAAGTGACTTGGAGTCCAGGTAACGGACGAAGGCATCGAGTATCTCAGACCTCGTTTTGTGGCTCAACCTCAAGTTAAGACATGATTTGCAAAATTAAATTTCGTAAACTTCATTCAATTTTGGAACAAATCACGAAGTGAATCAAAAAACTTTAAACTAATCTCGCTCAGTGAAAGCGGTTATTTAGACCACATATTCCCATGTTGATAAAATTCTGCCATTCTTTTGAATTTAAGCTCATGCAAGATCGGAACACCATTTAAACCTTCTTTAAGCGGAAGTTATCCCGCACGTAAAAGACGTTGATCATGTGCGTAAATGATTGACTGGACTTTTGCAGTTCAAGTTCAGTACTAGAGAGGGATATCTTTTCTAATATATTAAAGCAAAGGACAATACCCATGTCGATTCGAGGCTAGCTTGAATGTCGGCATGGCATCTAATTACCACAAGCCAATGGACTCTTTCCATGTCCCAAGTAAAACAAATGCATCAAACTCATGCATGTGGTCGACGGTATAGAGATATAGCGAACCAGTGATATCATTTCGAGGGATTTCAGGGGCTTTGGTTGATATCACACAACTTATTGCCCTGGTCAAAACACCAAACTGAAGCACACCGCACATCTTCTTTTAACTCTTTAACTTGAAAAGCGGCACGGCTTCTTACCATCAACTTATCTTCCCGTTTCAATCAGATATCAAGTGAAGGAGGGAGATGGATGCGTTATGAGGGAGGAGAGAAATGGAGCCATACCATCATAGATGGCCTGACAATTCCTGTTGGTCGTTTTTAAATTGAACCCCCCGTGCCTTTACAACACGCTCTCGCCGCGTGCCCGAAATTTTTGATCCGTGACAGCCAAAGTGTCTCGTCAACCAACTCGATTTTCGCAGAATGAAGACTAACGCTAAGATGCCTTTTCAATGGAGGTTTAAGTAATGGATATCACAGATTTTGGGTGAAATTGTATGGACAGTTCAAATCACCGGGTTCAAAATCGGCGCGTGCACAAACAATAAATTTTGGGCTTGCAACAACCTACAAAAACCAACACACCTGCTGTTCCTCTTCCTATCCAAAAAAAGTACCACTCTTCAGATGGCTCCGCTTCCTCTCCCAGTGAACTCCTACACATGGATCTTCGGCCTCACTGTGGCCTTTGCCTTCCTCGATGCATACGCCATCGGTATCGATACATTAGATTCTTTCTGCTATCCGCTAACAAGTTAATGCACAGGTGCTAACGATGTTGCCAACTCCTTCGCCACTTCCGTCGGTTCCCGTTCCTTGAAGTTGTGGCAAGCCTGTTGTATTGCCATCTTCACTGAGTTCCTTGGAGCCATCCTTCTCGGAGCTTCCACCACTGGAACCATCAAGGATGGTATTATCTCCCTTGGTCAGTTCGACAAGCGTCAGGATCTTTTGATGGCTGGATTTATGTGTGCTTTGATCGGATCTTCCTCTTGGGTTATGTTGGCCACTCGTTTCGGTTGGCCAGTTTCAACCACCCACTCCATTGTTGGTGCCATTATTGGTGTCGGTATTTCCGCTTTCGGTACTAATGCCGTCAACTGGGGTTGGGAGAACAAGGGTGTTGGACAGATTGTTGCCTCTTGGTTGATTTCCCCAGCCGTTGCTGGTATTCTTGCCATGATCATCTACGGTCTTACCCGGCAGTTTGTCTTGAAGGCCAAGAACCCACTTCGTGCCGGTATCTACGCTATTCCAGTTTACTTCACAATCACTGCCTTCATTGTTACCTTCTACGTTGCCTCCAAGAACGGAAAGTCTACTCTCAAGATCACTGCCGCCTATTTCGGTGCCCCAGTTGTCTTCACTGGTGATGTTACCCTTTGTATGATCATCGTCGCGTCTGTATCCGGATTTGTCTTGCTCTTCACCACCATTTTCGCCATCCCATACTTCATCCGTAGACTTGAGAAGGAGGAGGACCTCAAGTGGTACCACATCTTCTACATTTTCGCCGTTCCAACGCAGCCAAAGAACGAGAACCTTGAGCGCCAGCTTGCTCTTCAATTTACCCCACACCTTGTTGAGGATGGCCACAAGGAGGAGCCAGTTGTTGTCCACACTGAGAAGGTCTCTGCTATCAAGGCTGCCGGTGACACCACTGATTCCATTGGTATTCTCGACACTGTCAAGAACGGTTTCCGTGGTACCTACGAGCTTGCCAAGAAGGGTCTTTTCTTGGATGTTGCCGGAATCCAGTCTGCCAACGCTAAGGACGCCCATGCCCACGCGACTTTGTACGACAACAAGGTTGAGTTCCTTTTCTCTTTCCTCCAGGTCATGACTGCCTCCTTCGCTTCCTTCGGTCACGGTTCCAACGATGTTGCCAACGCCATTGGTCCACTTGCTGCTGTCTACGACTTGTGGTCCACTGGTCAGGTCGCCAAGAACGCTAACGTTCAAACCTGGATGTTGGCCATGGGAGGTTTCGCTATTGACTGTGGTTTGGCTTTGTACGGTTGGAGAATCATGATCAACTTGGGTAACAACTTGACCTACCACTCCCCATCCCGTGGTTTCTCCATGGAGCTCGGTGCTGCTTTGTCTGTTATCACTGCCTCCTTCTTGGCCCTCCCAGTCTCCACCACTCAGTGTATTGTCGGAGCCACTATTGGTGTTGGTTTGATGAACGGAAACCTCAAGTCCGTCAACTGGAAGATGGTCTCTTGGACGTTGTTCTCCTGGGTCTTGACTCTTCCAATTGCAGGTGTCTCCGCTGGATGCTTGTTCGCTTTTGTCACCCGTGGACCATCCTTCAACCAGGCCCCAGTCGCTCCAAAGTAAATGGAACGCGAGCCAAGTCTTTCATCGTACTAGTTTTAACTGAATAAAAATAGATTTATTACACGATCCAACATTGAAGAGTTCACTAAGTCAAGCGTACGATCCATACCAGTCTCAGCGAAAGAAGCAATCATCGCAAAAATTTGCCTCGATCGAAACCTGAACAGGTGGTTAATGGTTTAGCATAACTTTTTGTTGATGTATATGACAGACCTCAAATGTAGATATGTCAGGGATCGAAATGGTTGTGAGAATTGGATGCGAATTCGCCGTATTATCCAGTAGCGGTTTGGTATCAAGCCATGATGAGTAAGACGTACAGGAATTGTCAATGAAAAGGTGTGTAATCGAGATTACAAATAGTCAGCATATACGGCACCAAAACGGTGTCGTATGGACTTGAACGATCCTCGCCAGGATTCGACAAACAATAGTTCTTCATCCTGCTAACTTCTTTCTGTGATAGATGGTAGTTAATAAAAGAAATAGCTGACATCAAATTATTGTACATAACATCACATTTTGTCCATCGCATACTACAGGTGCCGATTACCCTCCCTTCTGTCAAAAGACTACAAATTATCATATAATAATCAATTCATTTATTTTGAATAATCCCAGCAGATACAGCAATCAAATGATTCTTCCAATAATTCAAGAATGTATCAGTACAAGGATCACTCTACAACAACTCACCACACACAATATGCTCTAAATCCAGCCCCAATGCCGGCGGTGCTCGTTTGATACTCGTTCGTCAAGGGGGTGTGATGCCAACTGTTCCACCAACAGCCGGTATTCAGTAAATGGGGTTTGAGCGTGATTAATTGATGCACAAAGCGAAACGACTCACAGCTTATCACCTGAAACCCATTTTCTGCCTTGACGGGACTCGCATTCTTGGATCTGTGTAATGGGTGACAACTCATAAACTCAACTCATCTCGCTTATTCTCCAGAATTTAGGTCCGTATCGTTTCGAAAGCCACTGCACAAGACGACTATTACACTGGATTGAGTGAAAGGTGAGCACGGTGCTGCACGTAAAAATGCAACTCACCTCGTTTTCATTCCAGATTGCGAGTCCATTCCCAAACCATTGTATCAACTTCGCTTGCACAAAACGACAGCCGTGCTGGATCTGTAGCAAGAGTGAGTACTTTTTTAGACAATATAAACCTAACTCACCTCTTTTCCCTCCAAATTCACGTCCATTCCTTCCGTATCGTTCCGAAAGCCGTATGTTCCAAATAACGGACGCACTGGATCGGTGTAACGGGTGAGTCCTTTAGTCCACACTACGAACTCAACTTGCTCTCATAACGATTGAAGGAACGAACGACGAAGGGGCTGAATGTGCAGGTTAAAATGAAAACAGCGAATTCGTACCTTTGCCTCTGAGTTGATGGCCAATGCTGCACTAAGGCAGGATTTAAGATGACGAGCAGAACAGAGTCAAATCAGCCATCAACGATGAGGGAAAAAGAAAATAGAATAAGTAAAGATTGCATTAGCGCAAGACTAACCCAAGGTTGATTGGAATCATCGTTGATCAAAGGGTTGGATTGGAGCGGACTCAAACGTCAAGACGAGACGTACCGTCTCTAAAATGCAGATACTAAGGTTAACAAAAAGATGCATCACCGAGACAGGGAGAGGAAGTTGGTTGAGAACCGCCGATTCTCCATAACCCAAGACAACTCACTTGTTCTGGCAGCTGTGGCTATGGTCGGGCGAAAGCGCCAGCTGGCCAATTTGCGATGCTGGTTGATTGATGAATTTTGATGAAAAAAGGCAAAGAGAAAGGCAGCAATACCACTTTTCTGCTAAGTATTTGACACAAGTCCCATATTTAGGCCAGGCTTTCAAACAGTGGATACAAAATAAAGCATTTAGATTGTTTGACAGATAGCTATAATAAATGAGACGCCTTTAAAAGGCCCCGTTTGTCCACATGTTGTTCGTTTAGGCTGCAATTTGATTATCAACCCAGTCTCAAGCGCTAATTATTTTATATTGCGCCAGTTTTATAACGTAATTGTCACAACTAATTCAAAGTTAAATCTCGACTTATGTGTGTGTGTTACGACAAAAAGCAGATATAGTATCTGTTACTATTCTGGCATAATATTTACGACGCTTATTTGGTAAAAGAAACAATGTTAGTGTCTCACAATATACGGTAAACATCTGGCACCATATTTTGTTGATGTTCGACTATTACAAATGGCAAGTCCGCTTTGAAATACGCCGCCACCAAAACTCAACCGTAAAACAACAGCATGACATCAGCATTTATTATTAATCAAATTTTAAGCTTTCCATACGGCACCAATTGAGTATCGATCCTCCTAGGGTCAAATTTTGCGATGATATCAGTCTTTATAAATAATAACGCCAAAACAACTAAATTCAAAAGTTTGAGGGGTGGGGACAAATATGAAATCAGTGCTTGGATTCTTCCCCCTTCGTATCAGATAATCCCTGTTGTGACTCTCTCCGACTTGCAAATGTGGCCAAATTCTTGCTTGAGTTACTAGTTCCAGTTGACTTGGCTGTTTTGCTGGAGTTTTTGTTTGATTTCAGACCTTCAGCGAATCGCTCAATCATTTTAAAGAAGGTATATTCCATGAACGAGAACTCTGTCATGATATTTCCTTGACGCTCAGACATGTTCTTGTATGCTGAGAAGTCAAAGCTGGTGGCCTAATCCACAAGTTAGAATTTTCAAATTCCTGTTAGATCCTTGCGTACCTGAACCATAATCTCCTTAATCAAACGCAACGTCCTTGTCACTGTAAAGTGCGTCAATAGGCAGGCCAGGCTGACCATAACAATGAACACCCCAACCGCCGCTCCAACTGACTTTTGTAATACAGCGGTATAGTCTCCATCGATTTCATTTGCCATATTATCAATTATTCTCAAGAAGTCGCTTTTGGGTGCTCCATTCACAATAATCAGTTTTGGCGAGTTCTCCATCACACGAACTTGAAAATAGAACCCGTTGTATTCATAACTATTTCTGGGACCGAATAAAGTGTAGTCTTCATGATGAAACTGTTAGTGACTCTAAGTATAAATGTCATCGTACCTTGTCCTGGAGCCGTCCATCGAACAAAAAACTCGGATATAACATGAATATTATAATCCGTTAAATCAGAAACCTTTTTCAAAGTTCCGTTTGCAAACATGACAGGTTCTTGAGACGACGTTCCAAGAACTGTTCCTGACGGTGTCATTACGAATACAAATGTGTTGTTACTGCGCTCTAGGACTTTCAAGGCTTGTTGCATTGCACCAAATTGAAGATCGACACCGTATACCCCGAGGAAGCTGTTGTCTTTAGGGCTGAACATGGGGTATGCCTGTTTGGTTTTTGGATGATTAGATTTTAGGTAGAAGAACAAAGGAGGTTATTACAGCTGTGAGTCCTGTGTTTCCGTCTTGGTAAGTATAAGGAGCCGTCCATTGAATTTTGGCGTACGCTGGCGATTGAGCTGCCGCTTGTATAAACCAAGGCCTTTGGGTGGGATAATAGTTTGCGTTTAGCAACTTAAACGCGCCGTACTGCTGTTTAGTTGGATCCCATGGTGCTGTTGACAACGTTCCAGTTTTCTGCGCCTGTGCAACTTGAGCCGGTGTAAATTGGGAAGTATATTGGCAAAGTTGGCAGTTCAGGGTGGAAGTTTGGAGTGGGAGTTGGACTGCAACTTTGTTTCCCCCCATCAAGCCGACAAAGTCGTCTTTCACTGTCGCATAGAAAATACTGTTGCCATAGGTTTTGTATTTTTGCTAAAAGCTGCTGTTATAATATTTCGAAAGAAGTTAGAAGGACTCAACTAGTTGAACCAGGTTATCAAATACAGCTTGGGGATTTGTTACGTCGATATAGTTGGTCATGGACAGTTGCAGATCATGTAAGATGGATTCCACCTCTTCGATAATACTCTGCATATGCGTAAACGCGATAGAGCCTTCATTAAACTGAATCTTCTGTGCCAAGATATCAAGTTGATCTGCGCTCGTATATCTACTCAGTATATTGGATCCTTTCCAAGAATTCAAGGCCATGAAGAGTGGAACCGAAAGTACGACAACTGACTACTGAGGTGGTTAGGGGTAAGGATAGTGTGGAATGGAGTATTCTAGGTACCACTGCAAGTGTCTGCACAAATACAACGGTGAGAAACGAGCATGTAAAGCGACGCTTTGGTTGTTCAGGCTCGTTTGACATTTTGAAGTGACTATTGCGAGGGGTATTTGATGGAATATTTGATTCGAGTACTTGAAAACAATGTGGGCCAATCACGTTTTGTCAAGCAAAAACAATGGTATTATAAAAATGAACGATAACAATGAAGAATAAAATAGTAGCCAAGGAAAAATCTGAAGTGCCTCTCATGCGACGCTCTTGTCAGGAGAAGCCGAAACAGTGTTTTGAGACGAGGCCTTACTGACAACAGCCCCTGACCGCTGAGTAATAGCCTTGTTGCTTGAAATTGCAGTCGCAAACTTTGCAATCATTTCAAAGAACGCAACCTCAATCTCATTCAACTCTGAAATAAAGTTTCCTCGTCTCTTGAAATTCTTGATTGCATCGAAATCGTAATCTGCAGCCTAATAAATCATGTTAACAGAGTGTTAAACTTCATGGTTGCATGCACGGTACCTGAACCATGACATCCGTCCAGACTTTCAATGGCTTTGCGATACCAAAGTAAATCAAGAAACAGCTCGCAACCACCACAAGCACGAAAATACCCGCTGTCAGTTCAATCACAGTTCCCACTGTTCCATCCAGTGTAGACTGCAATGAATTGAACATTTCATCAATTCGAAGTGTGTAATCTGTCTTTGGCGCTCCATTCACGATGAAAAAGAAGGGTGCTGAGTCCATCATTCTGAGTTGGAATAGGTACCCATTGTTTTCAAAGTACGTTGCTGGGGAGGCAAGAGATTGGAGAGTTTGGTTTTGGGATACGAGGGATTGAATGTACTTTGCTACTTGAAGCATAACAACATGTTCCATCGTGTAGATTGTCTTTAGGGAGCCGTTTGGTAGGACGAGTGTTTCATTGATAGTGTTCCCAACAAGAGTTCCATCGGCTGTGAAGACATACATGAACGCATTTGGTGTTTGTAAATAGTTTACAAGGTTTGATTGGATATCGGAGAAGGGAATGTCTGTGGCGATGACGCCTTGGAGAGATCCTGACTTGTCGAAGACAGGAACATTCTGTTGTTGCGGTGTTATAAAGAGATAATTTTGAAGGTTCAATTGGGATGGCTCATACCGCAGAAATTCCCGGAATTCCTTTCAGAAACAAGTACGGGCTCGTGTATTGAACACTGATATTTGTTGGAAGAGATTTCGCGGCTTGAACATACCAAGGCCTTGTGACAGGAACAAATGGAGTACTCATTGAACGGTAAGGACCCGTCGCAATCTGTTTGCCAATGTTCCACGGAGCCCAGGAAAGGTTGCTCGACTTTGCAGCCAGTGCGAGATCAGTTGGAGACATTGTTTTCCAGAATTCGCAGACAGCACAATTTGGATTTACTGAGTTAAGTGGGAGCGATACCCACACTTGATTGCTGTTTGCGATGGTAAAGAGGCCAATAAATCCATTCTGAGAAGATGTGTAATATAGGTTTTTGAAGTAGCTTTGATAACTTTGCTATTTGATGATAAGTGAGGTTCTAACATGATTCTACGCACAACTTACAATATATGCGAGGTTATTCAAAATTTGTTGTGGGTTGGAAGTATCAACAAAGGTGTTCATTGAGTACTGAACATCCGTAACTACACTCTCGACAGACGAAAGAAGCGTTTCTACGATAGCAGTATGAATAAAGTAGCATGTGCAGAAAAGAACTTACGGATATTCGCCACTGCAATCTCTCCTTCATTATTTTGAATCTTGACAGCTAGATCATATGCAGTCGACCTTCCTGTTTTGGTGCCCTTTGCGTTTGTATCTTTTGTTCCTTGAAACACGATGCTCAAAGGAACGGCAACAATCACGATGGACTATGTTTCTAGTTTGAGTATTCGTCGGTCTCTATCAGTTTAAAAATACTTACTACAATCATTGTCTGAAAAAATACAACGAGAAGTACAGGGATAGTGATTGCGCGCTTCTTGTATTTGGGCGATGGGTCGGGCATCTTGAGTTAAAGCTGTAGACAAGATTTGAACAGACTTGAAAGAAGACCAATTGTTTTCATTCAATTGCTGTAAGTGGTCTAATCTGATTGGGTTCTTTTGTTCTATATCAAACAATGAACATTAACTTTCGATCTTGCAAAAATCGTGACGTCACTACCCCTTTCGTTATCTCACAAATCTCTGACCAAAAACAAATCAAGGAAAGATGAGCACCTTTGGAAGGTACGTCCTCTCTCTGAATGCACCGCCTCCAACTAGCTCCAATACTAATGCTGCCAATGAACCAACCACCAGTCTCTACCGCGTTACCACCTTTGGCGAATCGCACTGCAAAGCCGTTGGAGTGATCATCGACGGCTGCCCACCAGGCCTTCCGCTCTCCGAAGCCGATGTTCAGCCGCAGTTGAGTCGCAGACGCCCAGGCCAGTCCGCCCTGACAACTCCAGTGCGTTCAGCTGTCATTCTTGCTTTTATCTGACCCAAATCTAACTTGCTTTTCCACAGAGAGACGAGAAGGACAAGGTTACGATCCTCTCGGGAACTGAACAGGGAATTACTCTGGGGACTCCGATTGCTCTCACCGTCCCCAACGAGGACCAACGTCCACATGACTATGGCGAGATGGACTTTTACCCACGGTTCGTTTGTTCTATTTGCCTTTGATTAGGCTCTCGTGGTGGAAAGTATGGGAAGCTGAAACCTGTACTTCGTTTTCAGACCATCCCATGCCGATTATACTTACCTCGAAAAGTACGGAATCAAGGCAGGTTCTGGAGGAGGCAGAAGCAGTGCCAGAGAGACTATCGGTAATGAATCACATTTACTTTCAAGTCCAGACACTGACGTGTGTTGACTCAAAAAATAGGAAGAGTCGCTGCCTCTGCTGTTGCTGAAAAGTACCTCAAACTCGTACACGGAATCGAGATTGTTGCATTTGTTGCGTCAGTAGGAAACGTGTCCATGATTCCTTTTGGAGATCCAAATGGAGGCTTCCCAGATGACGCTGCCAAAGAAGCAGAATGGATGAAGTCTTGGGAAGGATGGTGGGAGCGTCTCAACACTGTTACCAGAGAACAGGTTGATTCCAATGAAGTCAGGTGCCCTGATGAGAAAGCTGCTCAAAAGATGAGAGAGGTGACTCGACAAGAATTGTTCACCAAGTATTAATCTGCTTTTAGCGTATCATCAAAGCTAAGGATTCAAACGATTCAATTGGAGGAACCGTGGTCTGTGTTATCCGAAATCTGCCAACTGGACTTGGAGAGCCATGCTTCGATAAGTTGGAAGCAAAGCTTGCCCATGCCATGCTCTCCATCCCCGCTACAAAGTCCTTTGAAATCGGAAGTGGTTTGGCTGGAACCACTGTTCCTGGACACATTCACAATGACAAGTTTGTGAAACGTGAGAACGGAAAGTTGGGAACTGTCACCAACTTCAGTGGTGGTATTCAAGGTGGTATCTCGAACGGAGAGAATGTGTACTTCAAGGTCGGATTCAAATCTGTGGCGACTATTTCACAGGCACAACCAACGGCTCAATACGATGGAACCGCAGGAGTGTTGGCGGCGAAGGGACGACACGATCCATGCGTGCTTCCAAGAGCTGCTCCAATCGTGGAATCCATGGCCACATTAGCGATTATGGAGTAAGTTTGGTTCCGTTTAATGCAATGAACACTGATAACATCTGTACAGCGCTTTAATGCAACAAAATGCCAGAAAGGCTACTGCAAGTGCTCTGGCTGCAACCGGTATTCAGATTCCAGCGGCTTTGTGTGGAAAGAGAAAGGAGAGGGAAGATTAAAGTAAAGAATCTATTTTGGGTGTCAACGAAACGTTTTTTATTGCACCGAGTTGACCTTTCTCATATCTTTAACACGTGCCAAATTCTTGGCCATAGCAATTTCATCTTCTTCATCCGAGTCCAGCGGGTTATATGCACGTCGATCACTGGGGTGCTTCTCTTTCACGTCAACCACACTTGTATCACTTCCCCTCAACGTATTCAAACTATCACCCACCGACAATCCACTTTCAAACTTATTTGCCAGACTATTAACGAATTCCTTGTCCTTTGAAAACAGACCTGCATCACCCCTCTCTTCCTCCTCACGAATAAAGTTGAGTACTTCATCAACAAACGTTCCACCAACTTCACCACCTTCCTTAAACGCCACAGCTCTCCGAACAGCTTCTTTAAATGCAGCAACAACATTCGAACCGTCACTTGCACTACAAAAGAAGAGTGGAAGCTCTTCTTCGTCCGACTCGGACACCTTCATCCCATTCTCCTCTTTGAAACTCCGCCGTTCTTCGCGCCGCCGTTCAACAAACCCGAAACTCTTTCTCGCGCGTGACGGATCCATGTCGACTTTGTTTGCAACGATGATGATTGGGATTGTGTGGCCGCGGTAGGCTGAGAGCTGGTCGTACCACGTGTCGAGGTGTTTGTATGTGATTTTACGTGTCATGTCAAAGCAGAGGATGCAGGCGTGTGCGGAGATGTAGTAGGACGGATGCATTGAATGGAAACGTTCTTGGCCGGCCGTGTCCTTAAAGAATATCAGTTTAGCTCGACGCTCAAAAGATTTATGAGAGAGGCGTTACCCAGAATTCAACTGTGATTTTCTTTCCTGGTTTGGTGGGGTGATTGCATTGGTGACGATAGAGTGTTAACGCGTAAGTGGACAGTTGATGAGATACAAAGTCATTTAAAAGGAATCGTTCAATCAGTTTTGATTTGCCGACAGCACTGTCTCCAAGGAGGATGATCTGTTAGAGAGTGTCAGATGGACTTTAGTTTTGACAGCTCGTTTCCTGTGATGCTCAACAACACCCACCCACCTTAATATCTGCTGGTTTCTCAAAGTTTGATTTCGATGAAGCCATATTGATAGACGCAGAATTATGTTGCAGGTTGTTGGGTGGGTTTTTGGATGTTTGATTTTCACGACAATTTTAAAGAATCACAACATATACTGTTGAATTGACTCCTTCTCTCTGCGCGCTTTACTCGAGAGCCACCCACAATACCAGGGGCAACCTGGGTATACATGCGTTCCTTACACTCCAACGATTCCGAATCTGTAGATAAAATAAAGACGTTGTTGTAGATGCTTTGTAGAGCTCTGTTGGAATGAAGTTGGCGGGTTCTGCAAATTTTGTCCCTGTAAACTGAAGTAAATTGGTTTGTCAATCGAGTCAATCCGTGTAAATTGGCACATATTTGGCACATATCCGCAGCAAACAATCGCATATTTTCGACATATCCAGTTTAAAATGGAAAGCTCTATTCAATTAACGTATTGCTAGTGTTGATCGAAGTAGTTTGTTTGGATATTGGAAAGAAACAGAAAAAATCAAAGCCAAATCAACATACAACCACAACACCGCTGCTTTATTAAACTTCAAACAAAGCTTCATTAAATAATTGATCAATGAATGCCGTCTAACCACAATTATTTCCTTCTTCTTGGCTGTTATGGCTGCGAGCAACTTTGAGAGTGACCACACACTATTTGCAAAGACACACCTATATCACGGAATACAGCGTCATTTGAACGAAGATATTTCAGAGCAATCGGTTCACGGTTTCCATAGATGGCTTTGTTGTGAATTCTTTACAACGTGACTAATAACTGAAGTCATTGACCAATACTGAAGATCAATCTTTGCGAGTAATAAACAAGCCGTTACGAAAAGCTTCTATCTTCCATTGGTCAAGAACTTGTTGGAGAGTTGAGGCGTAATGGCAAGTGGTGAGGAGATTGGTGAAGCGGCGTCAAGTCGAGGGGTATGGTTTCGATGGTTGTCACTGGTAACTGTAGTCTTGAAAGGTCCAATTCTAATTAGATGTTTGTTTCACGAAGGCGGCGAGTTTCCGACTGCATTGTGAAGTTGAGATCGAATAGCAGATAGGGTTTTGCTTCAGAACAGTTGAGTACCAAACTATTCAAGCGGGCTCTTAGTTGTGACAAAACCCGAATCAGATTGTGGACTAGGGATACGATGCCTTGAAAACTCCCTTCCATGTCTTTGTTGGTAAGGGTTTAGTGGATTCAACCGCGCGCACTCACTCACCATACAACTCCCAATATTTGGCTTTCTTTTAGGGCCTGCTCGCGACGACTGTGTTTTGTTAATGCCATTATAAAGATGGTGACGGTTGATAGGAATGTTTGTTGGGGTGGAAGGAATTTTGTTGTGTCAATCGACTGAGTCAATTCATGTGGATTATGTTTTACATATACTGTTGAATTGACTCCTTCTCTCTGGCGCTTTACTCGAGAGCCACCCACAATACCAGGGGCAACCTGGGTATACATGCGTTCCTTACACTCCAACGATTCCGAATCTGTATATAAAATAAAGACGTTGTTGTAGATGCTTTGTAGAGCTCTGTTGGAATGAAGTTGGCGGGTTCTGCAAATTTTGTCCCTGTAAACTGAAGTAAATTGGTTTGTCAATCGAGTCAATCCGTGTAAATTGGCACATATTGGCACATATCCGCAGCAAACAATCGCATATTTTCAACATATCCAGTTTAAAATGGAAAGCTCTATTCAATTAGCGTATTGCTAGTGTTGATCGAAGTAGTTTGTTTGGATATTGGAAAGAAACAGAAAAAATCAAAGCCAAATCAACATACAACCACAACACCGCTGCTTTATTAAACTTCAAACAAAGCTTCATTAAATAATTGATCAATGAATGCCGTCTAACCACAATTATTTCCTTCTTCTTGGCTGTTATGGCTGCGAGCAACTTTGAGAGTGACCACACACTATTTGCAAAGACACACCTATATCACGGAATACAGCGTCATTTGAACGAAGATATTTCAGAGCAATCGGTTCACGGTTTCCATAGATGGCTTTGTTGTGAATTCTTTACAACGTGACTAATAACTGAAGTCATTGACCAATACTGAAGATCAATCTTTGCGAGTAATAAACAAGCCGTTACGAAAAGCTTCTATCTTCCATTGGTCAAGAACTTGTTGGAGAGTTGAGGCGTAATGGCAAGTGGTGAGGAGATTGGTGAAGCGGCGTCAAGTCGAGGGGTATGGTTTCGATGGTTGTCACTGGTAACTGTAGTCTTGAAAGGTCCAATTCTAATTAGATGTTTGTTTCACGAAGGCGGCGAGTTTCCGACTGCATTGTGAAGTTGAGATCGAATAGCAGATAGGGTTTTGCTTCAGAACAGTTGAGTACCAAACTATTCAAGCGGGCTCTTAGTTGTGACAAAACCCGAATCAGATTGTGGACTAGGGATACGATGCCTTGAAAACTCCCTTCCATGTCTTTGTTGGTAAGGGTTTAGTGGATTCAACCGCGCGCACTCACTCACCATACAACTCCCAATATTTGGCTTTCTTTTAGGGCCTGCTCGCGACGACTGTGTTTTGTTAATGCCATTATAAAGATGGTGACGGTTGATAGGAATGTTTGTTGGGGTGGAAGGAATTTTGTTGTGTCAATCGACTGAGTCAATTCATGTGGATTATGTTTTACATATTTGCTTATATTACACATCGACAGCCGCAATCTCCAATTGGACATTCCCTTGGTTTCCCTTCTCCTCCACGGAACCAATCTTGGATATGTTTGATGTGACCCCCATGGCCGCACTTGATGCAAGAACTCAACAATCCTCTACAAGGCATTCTACAAACACTACACGTAGCAATTTGCAAATCTAACGACTTATCCACACCATCATTCGTTTCTCTGTCAGTCCCAAGTGCAAACTCTCCTTTCCAACCCCCAACCACATCATTATTTCTGTGAGAGCAAAACTTGAGAACTTCAGACCTCTTCTCCAGCATCCTCCATGCAAACAATATTTCAGCATACTTGACTTTGTAGCCATCAAATACAGCTCGACGAGTGGGATCGAGAAGTTCCAGACGATAGTCTCTTCGTTGGGATTCCTCCGTGCATCCGGGGGTTGAATACGTTGTTCCCGCACTTTCCATTCGATTTGGTATTATATCTAGTGCCTTGCGGTAGTCACTGTTGACACTCGTGTTTATCAAGTCCGGTGCGTCCAATTCAGGAGCTCCACCACGTGAATAAACGCCCCACTTTTTGACAGGACTGTCTCCTGTTGAATGGTCTCGAAGGCGTTCGTATTGTTTACCCCCTCTTACGTTTCCATCTGGAAAACTGCTGTTGTCACTAACATAGCTTCCGATGACAGGTTGACTGCTCAACGATGAAGATTGATGGTTCTTGTCAGTTGCTATGGAATTCAATATGGGTTTTCCAACCAGCCCTGCGATTTTGCCTCCACTGTATGTTCTTGCTATTGCGGCTCGTGTTGTGAAATTCTGCTCGCTCTCAACAGATCTGCCAAAGAGCAAAGCCGCATTTGGTACACTGGACCGCTTTAACGGTCTTCGCTGAGGAGATTGTTCTATAATGGACCGATCTGAGAATGTTGATGGGAGAGAGGGAGGAGGGTTGGTGTATCGTTTCGGAGAAATTATGGGGACATTATGGTCAGCTACGTCATCAAAGTTGGTGCATCCAAATGGTTCAGATAGAACACACGAAAGTAACGCAAGCGTTTGTACATCTCCGATACGTTCCAAGTAACTTAATCTAATAAAAGAATCAGTTGAAATAAAACAGCATAAATCTCACATTTTGTCTACAAGCCCTCTCCCAAGTGGGTGATTTGCCCAATCGGCCCGAAGCCAAACATATGATTCGCGATCCTTAACGACAATATTTTTGACGGCAAATGTACCATCTTTTTTAAGCTCTAATTTATCCTTAGAGTGCAATTTTGCTCCTCTTGGATCGCTTGCAAGTCTTTCAATGAGAGCCATGGATGCCCGACGCTTTGCTCCAAACGTTGTGGTACAAGGTCCTGAGAGAATAGTCGCTCTAGGACCAACATGGTCCTCGCTGTATTCAGATTCATCATCATCAAATGTTTCATCGTCTTCTTTTGTTGGAAGTCCAGAAACACGGCCTATTATCAGTCCTGCTATTGTCCAAAGCTTTGCAAGGTCGGCACGATTATTTCGACTTGCAACTGCACTGTTTTCGGAGCAAATTGCTACAGGATCCGTTCCAGTGAGACTACAGAATAGTTTTAAGGACAGAACTTCGATGAACCCCACTTACGTGTATTCTCGAGCCAATTTTTCACTAACAGGTATGGTATCTCGCACATCTTTCACAAACACGATAATACCGATTCCATTTTTGCCACTGTCTTGTGGTCGACCCACTAATCCACCATGAGCATGGTTTGATTTCGTTTCTGTGCCAGATTTCCAACTTCCCATTGCATTTGCATTTCGATTCTTGACGGAATTAGTGTAAGACGATGTTGGAGTACCTCCAGAACTTGTTGAGCTACCTCGTCTCACGGGAACAGGATACATAATTCGGTCACGAGGAGACGAGCCTTCCGACTCAAATGATGCACCTCCCAAGAATGAATCGACTTGAACACTTTTCGCTCGTGTCCTAGACGAGCGATTTGAAGCGACGCGCCTTTGCGACAAGGGACTCAATAAGTCCGTGCTTGATCCAAGAGCTGAGATAATAGAGGAGGATTGATCATCAAGTTCGTTGAGTCGCTCTTCACTGCCAACTGTGAAAATGGATGCTTTTCGGTGTGGCGAAACACGAGAAGCATTTGGAGTGGATGATTGTGAGGCAGGATCGGATACGGCACGACCGTGAGGACTATTTGCGACTGATCTCCCAAATGGAGCTGCAATCACGGCTGGACCCCCTTCACGTCCTTCGTACAGTTTTGGAAGACTATTATTGCGGGATCGAGAAAGACTTGATACTTCGTCAGGCGTCAATCTAAATTTCTCGTTCTTATATTGCTGTTGCTGAATTGCAGTTGTTCGTTCTGCCACTGCATCCATCATGTCAGAAAGAACTGCATCAGTACGTGGAACAGCTGAAACTATGCCATGAGATCGAAGCTTGTTTAAAAGCTCTGAGGTAGAGACGTATTGTCCGTCAATTCCATTCATGTTCGCACCACCTTGACGAGTTTGATTCATAAAGAGGTTCTGCAATGACGTTTCGCCATCAACTTCGTCATCGCCCACCCAATCTTCTCGATTCTGTCCCAAAAGCCCAGCAAATGTTCGGTTTGCTGCACTTTGAACAAGTGCTGATGCTGCAACACCTGTTTTCTGGTTACTTAGGCTGGCGGTCGATCCTGCAGTTGCTTTTTGGACCAAAAAGTTGCGAAAGTGCTCGAAAGCGACGTAGTTCCGAGGATATGTTGTCAGTTGTTGAGTTTGAAACAAGGGCTGTTGACGACGCGTTGATAGCGAATACGTTGCATATTTGACTTTGGTTGGATGTGGTAGTGGTGAAAAGAAACAAACGAGATGTCCTATTTTCCCTGAATTACGCTTCTGCCATCACAATTATTGAACTTACCACTCATGGAAAATGAAGCGCCGCATAATCGTGGAAAAGGAACGTTTGCACCGCTTCCTGATGTTGGTCCAGATTCCTTCATCAATCGTCGTTCTTTTAAATGTCTGTAGCCTCCACGACCTCCAACATCTAACCGCTCATCACTGTCGTCGCTTGAGAATCCAGCATCTTGCATATCATTTGAATTCATGGATCCGACTTTCAAACCATCCGTTGCTGGTAAACGCTCAGCCCCCAACGGACTGACTCCAGCAACAATCCGTAAACCACGGGGTGAAATTCCATCGTCCCCAAGGCTCAAGTTCTTCATCTCTCCGATTCGAGAGCCTCTTGATCCATCTTCTTCCAAGGAATTTCCTACCCCTCCTCCAAAGAGAGAACTCGTATTTCTTCCCAGTATACTGTTTCCACTTCCTCCAGGAGCTACAACCACATTCGTAGATCCTGAATTGGAAAGCAATCCATCAACTCCTCCCACAAAGCCAACTTGGCCTGGATCGATTCCAGCATTAGGATCATCGTACGCTAGAAATCTCATACACGGTTCAAAAGTAGGAATTCGTTTCGCAACAAGAAAAATTGTGAGTGTTTGGAGCCGTGACGCAAGGTTTTGGCGCTGGGCCATGGGAATTAAACCACTACGGACAATTTCGAATGTTGGAAACAGTGTCAGTTTTTTACTGGATGGTGTGAGTGGAGGGTGTTGTTGGAGTTTTGATTGTGGTGTAAGGACAACCGATGGTGTCCGAGACGGCGGAGTTTCATCTTGGAAGAGGATGTTAACGTGTACTGGGACTGGTTCAGACGTGAAAACTGGTCGTCGGATTGTGATTGATATGACTTTCGCTGCGGTATCGACCTATTTTTGGTTGAGAAAACTGTTGATATTGAGCAACATTTACTCACATTATCAACTGTCAAGTTTTGTTTTGTGGCAGGCTCCCATTCTCTCAAACCAGCGGCAACGCGAAGTAATTCCATTTCAATTTCCGACAATCCAACGCCGGGAGCACTACCCACACTTTTCAAGCTCCCTGGTCGCGCCATATTTCCACTCTTACCAACATAGCTCCCATTATCAGAAAGTTCTCCATCATCTTCTGATGCAGCAATAGATTGAGTTGGTTTCTTTGCCGGAATACCTTCTAATCCTTGAATAAGTGGAAGTCCCAAGTCATTGAACTGAATCGGACGATTGGGCGCTGGTGACGCATGAATGACAGGCGAATTTTGAGCTGCATTTGGGATTGCTTGTTGTGTTGGAGTTACATTTGGATCTCCACCAGAGGCCGCATACAAAGCTGCGAGAGTTGTATGAGAAGAAAGTCGACGAGGTTTGTGTCCGATGGCCTACAGTAGTGCTTGTGTTAATGAACGGATCGGGATATCAACCCATACATACAATCTGGATTTTTCTGTCAATCGGCCACAAACGCAGAGTTTGATCTTTCGACCAAGTCACCAATTGGTATTCATTGTCTGGGCGAATCAAGTCAGAATTTATCAAACAGGAAAACGAGTGCGTACCTCCACAATTTCTCCACACAAACTCCTTAACGACATCCGTATGACCTGTAAACGTTGCAACATTCTCACCCGCGAAGCTATCTCCAAGCCCCCACATAGTCAACTCATTCTCCTTTCTCAACGGCATAGTAACAATCCCATTCCCGAATGGCGTGAAGCGTGCCCTCCAAACAGGACTATTCGTCATAATAGTTCCTTCACATTTCCTCGTCTCCCGAATATTCCACAACTTCACGCATTGATCCTGACTACACGTTATAATCTCCTCAGGACTTCTCGGACTCCAATCAATCCCGTATATCTTTGTCATGTGTGCAGCAGTGATCAACGACACTTCTTTCGACCCGAATCGCGTATCCCAGACTCGCAGGTCCGTGTCATGTGAAGAAGCGAGCATATATTCCGAGACGCGATTCCATTTCACAGCTGTTGCGCCTGAGGTCCATGAACAGAACGATACATCTGGTTTGCTTAGAACAAGAGCCATTCCACTTCGCCCCGGAATTCCAGTCTCGCTGTGTGGGTTCCCGTCGTCGGAGGTTGTTGATGATGTGGATCCGGAGCGCGTGCGTAGGTCCCATACGTGTACAAAATTGTCGTATCCGCATGTAGCGATGACTTCTGATCGGAAGGGAGACCAGTGGAAGTCACTGACGGCGCGTTTATGGACGTGGAGGACGATTTCGACATTTTGGTTTTGGGGCATTGAGGAGGGGTTTATGAGAGGGTTTACGCGGGTTGATGCAGTTCGGAATGCATCAGGGGTATTGATTGAGGTCTAATAAGGGAATAAACGGGTTAAGATTGAGTTGGATTTGGTGTTGGGAGACTTACTCTGAAAGCCTTTGAGGTATGGGCGGCAGGAGTTGATGGCGTTGGAGTTGAGCCGTTGCTGACACTGGCTGAAGTATTTGCTGCTGAAGATGCGGAGGCGAGAGAGTTTGAGAGGGACATTGAGCCAGTGGGATCCACGTTCCAAATCAGCACTTTCTGGTTGCTCTACGACCAGCCAGCCAGAGTTAGTACCCAATACAGTGCATTTGATAAGTAGCTTACAGTGGAGGCAATCCAGGACGAGTGTTGCGGATGCGGGTTCCAAATAACATCTGTCACCTCCCACTTGGTATTGTGTTTGAATGCGATCGGAGGCGCGAACGGCGTCGTTAAATCGAGGAGGAATAATCCACGTTTTGCTGCGAGAACAACGTGGTGGCCATTTGGATTGATGGAGAGCGATGTGACTAGTTCCTGAAGCGGAACAACGACAGTTTCTCCCATCTTTTCCTATTCATTATTCTTGGAATCTATAACATTAATAAATCAGCAATAGCATCTAATAGGTCTTTTCCTTGACTTCATCAACCTTCTTCATCCAAAACTTCCACCAAGCCTTCTTTGGTGGAATCCTTTCCAAACCCTCCAACCGCTTCACAATTAAATTAAACACAGTGCCGAAATACAATGCTACGATCGTACATGTCATGGTAATAACGTTGTATGGCATCGAGAAATCAGGTGTTGGAAGAGCAATCAACAGAATCTCACTGAATATTCTGTATGGCTTCTCCGCATGAACAGTGAGAACGGAGGGTGGAATATCAAACCCTCTGTTTGCATCGGGTGGGTGTTCAGTGTATTTGATGAATGCACGGTCAAATTCATAGTGGATGGTTGTTGTTGAGGCAGGTGGGAGAGTTAATGAGAACTCAAGAATTGAGGGACGAGAACGCGGGATGGAGAGTTGATAGCGTTGCGTGATGTTTGGAGTCGCGAGAATGCGACTGTTATCTGACACAGAAGTTGTGGTTGTTTGCAGAGTGTGCAAGTAGAGGTGGAGATACCACGGTAAAACTTCGAGAAGAGTGACGGATTGAGGGGTGGTTGGGTCGTTGTTTGTCAAACGCAGGTTGAATCCCCCACGTTCACGACCATATCCAGTCAAGTGGCGGTGTAACTGAATCGTAGGAACAAAGATGTTGTCGCGAACTGGCTCCTGGTCATAGTATGTAAGACCAAAGTCAACTCTCTTTCCTGAAAACAAAGTTAGCCGCATAATGAAATTAATAAAAACGGACCCAATTCGAGCGGGAATACAAAGTTTCCGGTAGAATCCTTCACTGGTTCTGAAGCTCCATACCAATTTGCATTCTTGCCTCCCGGCAATGTGACAGTCACCTGAGACCCATCCACATCCAAAGGACACAGTCCAGTAATTTCGCGTTCAAACAACAGTCTCAGTGACCAGTTGATGGATCGGTCATAATTCTTGCGGACGGGATCCAAAATAACTATTAAATCTTGGTGCAACTCGATTTCGCATTTTAATGACGCAGAGTTGCATTGTTTACGAAGGCGTACACGCATAGAGTGGTAGTCTGCATCAAAGAGAGTATATCCATTGAAGAGAGACGCGATACCAGCCTGAACAGAGTTAGATGTGTCATCCCTGATTCAAAAGCAGTGTACCTTAGTGGTACATGGCAAAAGCTTCGCCCATGGTGTCAAGTTCTCTGTGCAGGTGATTTCTCGAGGCAGAGTAGCGTATCTCAGCCAGTGCTTCTCTATTTGAGTTTCCGGTCAGAAGCAGGCATAAGTAAGCGTATCATATTACCAGGATCAACGCCATCCACTCTGAAAGACTCCCTTGGTTCTGCAGAGACCTTTGTTGGTACAATTTGGTTGATTGACGCACAAAAGGTTCCAGCGAGAGCATTCGTTAAGCCTGTCCACCTCGAGCTAAAGTCTGAAGAGTTCTGCGAGGAGAGAGCCGGACTGAGATCGTTGCTGGAACCTTACTAGTTAGCAATACTCTACTTAAGTAGCAGCACACGTACTCCAGCCAGGCCCACAGCACCAGCCCCGCGGGAGTACACTCAATTCCGTCCAAGTTGAGTGCTTTGCATCCGCCGGCCTTGCCCTGAGTAAACGCCAAGTCGAGCGATGCCACGCCAAACTCGTGCGCAATTGCCTCGAGCGCGTGGTACTTTGTCCCGTCGAGAACCTGCGAAAACGAAAAGTGCGCTCCGACTTTGCCATTTGGGCGCTGTGTCAGTTGGAGGTGCTCGGAGTATTGGCTGGTGGGTGAGGCGGCTGCCAACCAGGCAAGCACTGCCAATGCCCCAATTAAATGCATCTTTTTTGTATAATAATGAATGCAGAACATGTCATGATAATATCATGTAGAATTGAAGGATTGTTGAAGACAGTCACTTCGAACTCTTTATTGAGGTGCAACAGCAGTGCATTTGATTTCAATCAACAAGCGTGGGTTCGGGAGCTGCTTAACTGCGACAGTTGTACGTGATGGTCCTAATGAATATGTTAGACAGATGAATAGGTGGAGATCTTCGGGTGACGCCACCACTTCTGTGTTTCCTTCTCCCTGGTTTCCCTCCACTGCCTCTTGCCTCCACAGCCTCTCAATATTAGCAATGCATAACGTACCATTTTCTGGAACTGGGAAGAAGGTGT
This sequence comes from Rhizoclosmatium globosum, assembly GCA_002104985.1. Taxonomy (NCBI): domain Eukaryota; kingdom Fungi; phylum Chytridiomycota; class Chytridiomycetes; order Chytridiales; family Chytriomycetaceae; genus Rhizoclosmatium; species Rhizoclosmatium globosum. The sequence goes on along the minus strand of MCGO01000061.1, from coordinate 204,362 downwards.
TATACACCTCGTTCATCTCCTTGTAATCCTTCATATCAACCAAAAACACAGTCAGATCAATCACGTTCTCCAGCGAAGCGCCTGCAGCCGCAAGGATGACGCTGATACTATGTTAACTGATTGTTAGTATGCATGCAACATCTGCAATGGTTGGCACACGAACTTTTGCAAGACAGCCTTCGTCTGAGCCTTAATATCCAGCGTCCAAGTCCCATCTGCATTCTCTTCAACCTAGAAACACATTTAAATAAGATGTTAGAGAGACACCGACAACGAACGACGCAGGCACTCAACTCCCTCCCAAGTGTTATCTGGCCGTCTCGAGCTGATCCCAGACACAAAGATGAATCCACCAGCCTTGCGGGCATGTGGGTAGTTTGCAAGGCCTCCTGCGCGGTCTTTGAGAAGGAAGGGGGTTCCGTTGGGAAGCTCGGACATTTCGGGTTGATTTCTTGTTTACAACAACCAAACCAATGCAGGCTCCGCCGCTCGACTTACTTCCCCCAGAGATCTTGGACGAGATTATACAGTTCCTGTATCTTCGCGATATGATGAGGTTCTGCCGAGCTGTACCGAGGCTGAATGCCTATGCATCGATCATTTATGACGCTCCATCATTGTTTCAAGTCTGGCCGAATCCAATAATGACTTCAAGTATGGTACCATCGATTATCACACGCATTCCAGCTCTTCAGCGGCTTATGGCCGTGGTAGCGGGATTTGGAAGGGCAACTGAACTGGTAATCAATACGTCCGACTCGGATGTCACTCCAGACCATATTGGCGTGATCTGTTCAGTGTTATCCAACAATGTTTTGCTGCACATCAACAGAACTCACCACGAAGCAGCGACTGTTTGGTTGGAGCAGTTGGAAATTCACAGCAAGTTGATATTACGCCTTTCAGTTGGGCATGCAAACGAAACTCAGTCATCTCACGACTTGGACAAAATCAGTCAAATTATTGTTGATGTGAATCCTCGACAGTATGTTGGGTTCGCAGATGAATTGATATCAAGTCTAACTTTATGCACACGATTACAATCTCTCAGCCTGTCTTTTCTTTACGGATCTCGACTCTTGGCTTCTTTTGAATCTTTGTTGCTCCAAATGCAGATGCTTACTGATATTACCCTCAAATATCCTGAACAAGATACTTGTTTGAAATTGATTCGAGTGTTGCCGAATAGTGCTATTAAAAGAGTAGAGATTCTGTTCCTGTACAGTGTCAGCAATCATGAGCTGATTGAGCTGGATGGAAAAATGAGGAAGGTTGGATTTGTTTCACGGAAATCTCAAAGTATCCAAAGTATCCGTTTTGAATCTGGATGTTGGTACAAAACGTAAAAATGATAACGATATCTAGTAAATATCTTTAAAGTTTCATTTATATAATGACTTTCGTCTAGTTGAGCTCGCACATGACACAATTCGCTTTTGCCGAGCAGTGCATGTTTGGCCAAACATGACACTTTACATGCGATCTATACCAGTCATTGTTCAACATCGTGCGGCCGTGGGATCGTTAGGGACTCTGATATCTCGATTCAATGGTACTACATGTTTCGATATTCCCATAAATTCCCTCTTCAACGTCACTTCCAAGAAAATTATTGTGATGTTTGGACCAGTGGACACTTTTGACCCAAACCCCCCTCTCTTCCTAATAATAGTGACGTCCCCTTCCATCTCCACTTTGAATGGAGATCTTCAGGAATATCTTCCGGAAAATATAGGGTCGAATGGGCAAAGGTCAATGATATTGAGAGTGCTGGAGGCTTTGGTTCGTTGCAATGCCAAGAAATGACAGTAGAAAGTAATATGAGGACTAAGAGGCAAATATCCTATTGCTGACCAGATTGCTGATTCTGTTATGAATGTTCTTAAAATGACTGTGACATCAATCTGCTCACTTCCAGTCGAATTGCTTGATGAGATCCTGAAGCACCTTACCACTCATGATATGATTCGCTTCTGTAGAGTCATGCCAGTACTTACTGAGTACGTCGATATCATTGTCAAAGCTGGGAAACTTCTCAACAGCACCAGCGGCATGTACTCTTGGCCAGATATGAAGCTTTCCAAACGTACTATACCGATATTACTACAACACAAGAAAGCTATTGCAGCGTTGGGGACTCTGATATCACGATTCAACGGTGTTACACGTTTCGAGATTGCTGAAGACTTTCCTCTTGATCAGATTCAGATGTTTTGCGATGTATCTTCTCGGAATGTGTGCTTGATGTTTGGTGCATTGGGATCATTGGCGTTAAGTGAATGGTCGAAACGAGTTTCTTGTGCTGGCAAGAACGTACATCAGGAAACTCAACCCAACATTTTGCAGCATGATGATGCATATGCAACATTACGAATACATTTCTTGGAATTTTTCATATTTGAAATGTTAAGAATGCCTTACAAATGCATGAAATGCAAAATTATGGATCATACATGGAAACGTAATAGATTTGACATTCAAAGTAATTGTTTGGCATATTATGCATACATTATTGTGTATAATAAATAGCTAACTTATGTATTTTTATTCATTCTTAAAAGACAGATACAAGCAGCTTTTATAGCTTTCACAAGAGGCTCAGTCAGACAAAATTGATTCAGTGTCAGATCCAGCAGAAAAATTGTAACTCTTGCGGATGATAGACCAAAGGTTACGTTCTGCATACGTATTCAAATAAACCTTTCCAGACTTTCCGTTTTGTCCATCCTGAAAATAAGGAATAATGTGAGCTCTTCCTTTGATTGAATTGAGAGGAGCCACAACAATCGAATTCTTGTCTCCAACATGGGCAGGCTCAAGAATGAACAGGCCACTCTTGTTTTGTTGGTGTTGCGGTAGGGCCTGGTAACGTTGCAATACCACAAAATGTGATATATTATTGCTATCTTGATGTTTAACAGCCATGAAGTGTTTTGCTCTTCCAACAAGGAACTGACTTCCACCCAGGCCAGACTCCATGACAGGAGGCTTTAGCTTATTCAACGTGTAGACACAAAAGTCTGGCAATCCCTTGTTGCCAATTCGAAGAAACTCAACATGCTGACTGCTGTTCTTGTCAAAATTGACAATTTTGGCGGAGCGAAATAAAGTATGCTCCTAGATTTAAAAGATAAGCTTTGGTTTTTTAACACTGTGCTTACCTTGACAAACAGATGAATTTTGATTCCATACTTTCCAACTTTATGGCTGAGGCCATGATAAACTTTGTCTGAAGCTTCAAACTCACGAAAGGAGAAGAGTCGTTTTCTTGCTACCAAACTGAAGTGCGGGTCAGCAGATTCACTCCAGGTAAACATTTTGGCTTCTCCAGAAGTCAATCCCTTGTGTCTCAGCATCAGATTTCTCATTCTGTTGACCTTATCCTTTCGAGTGCCGTTCTGAATCATTTGCTTTTCTGATTCCTTCCTATTGGTGTCAGCATAAGCAGCGACCACGTTTGTTCTTTGTGTTGACTCCAAAATTCTGTTCCATACGAGTCAGTGGCGCCGAACCTTCTAATTGCTTCTGGAAATGAAGCCAAAATGTGCATTTTGGGAAAGTTCATAGACTTCTTGTCTGTGTCAAATACTTGAACTAAGTCTGAAAAGTCTTGAAGTCTTGCAGTCAAAATAGCTAAGGATGAATCGGTATGGCTCTTTGCCGAAACCATCATCGTGATATCAAAAAGAGCTTCAAGGCATTCAATTACTTCAACTGAAACCAAATCGTAGACACATGGCAGAAGGTAAATCATAATGCTTGCATAGTCTTTCTTTGTAAGCTTGCTTAGAGACGAAGCTCCCTTCTGAAATCGGCTGAATCCAGGGTAAGGAGGGATTTTTGAAATTCTAAGATCCATTTTCTGAAGGCCTTTATCACCAAACTTCTCAGTGATGGCAGATTTCACAAGTTTCCAGAGGTGATAACCAAAGACTCCAATAAAAATTGAATGCATCGGATCAGCAGTAACAGCGGAATGAATGCAGAATCGCTCAGATGCCATGTGCAGTTTGTAGAAAGCATTTTTGACAAATGGAACCTGCCCTTTTGCTGCAAAACGAGCCCGTTGAATTGTGTATGATTTCCCGCGCATAGCAAATTTGAAATTTTGTTCCAAAGACTCAGTCTTCTTTCGAACAAACGACTGACAACTACGCCCGCAGTTGCTGAGTTCGCACTGCTTCACAAAACAGCAAGGCATTGGGGCAGCAAGACATCCAGGGCTAACAGTGGCAGTCAAGGTTAACTCTGGATAGTCGCCATCATAATTGAATAAACATGGATAGTAGCAGCGCATTCTTCCATCTGGGCTTATCAAATCAACTCCATGTGTAACCCAATCCTCAATGCAAGACAGAATAATAGCCAAGGTTGCATGATGAACTGCACGTTTATATGCTGTGAGGAATTGAGATTCACGTTCACCAGTAGTTTGGTTTGATAACACTGGGAGATACGCCACCATAACACTTGCTTGGTTTGAGAGCTTATTACGCCAACGTTTGTCAATATTCCCAAAGGTCATTATCATGGGATGAAACGTTTGCTTTCCAATTTTAGTCGCAAGGGCAGCATCAGATCCAAACTTTAGCAGAAGTGGTGTCCCCCCATTAGGAATCTTTTCCTGAAGAGTCTTGCAGTAATCACTTGAATACGCTTCATCATAAATACGGTTTCCAATGGCATCAAGCTGCTGCATATAACAATATTTGAATACGTCTTTTAGAGTCGAATCACTGAGCATGCATTCGATTACTTTGTCTAGTGGGCGTACATGGACTGAAACGGGATCATTTTCCCAATGAGCTCTTGCTTTTTCCTCATATCTTTCAGGCATATTAGAGAGAATAAGTTCGATTGGTACATCAAGACACTCGTAATCCTAAAGGAATGTCAGAAGTACTGAACCTTAAAAACTTGCACTACATACAACACTCAAGCCAGCAAATTTATCAATGGCTTCCAAAAGCCCTTTCCCAGTCTTAAAGGCTGTTCGACATTCAGGTGTCCACCGCGGATTGTCAAATTTAATTTTGCGGGTGATAGCGGTCTGCCCCATTGGATTTTCAACAACACAATGCACAATTAAATCAATATCGTGAGGACGAAATGTATCGGTTATTTGCTTGACAAGACTTTTATCTTCATCGTAATAGACATCATTAAGTGGTAGACCTATGTTTCCTCAGTTGCGCTTTGGTCTGATTCGGAAGGGTCGGAGAACAATGCTGGGCCATGGCTCATCGACAAGTATTCAGGATGACATAATCGCATATGTCTTCCAAGATTGTCTTTTGATTTGAAGACTTTGCAGTTAAACCTGCAACGGAAAGTCATTCAACTTAGTTGTTCAATTTTTGTTTGCAAAACGAAAACAATGGCGCAATCGCAAGACAAAGGCGTCACTCGGAAACAAAAGCAAACAGCCAAACGTCGAACGCATCCGAAGAACAATGCGTCTACTTTCGATTCTAGTCTTTCGAAAATACGCAAGGGGAAGAAGAGCCGGAACACCAAGAGACTTGCTGCCTCAACAGGATCTTTGTAAGGCTCTTTATTTCAACTTTCAAATCTTACGTTTAAATCAAAAGGAACTCGAACGTAAAGGCCTTGATCGCGAAGGCAAAACGTTTATCGAACAAGTGAGTGGTGTTCTCTCTTCTTCTTCGTTTTTTAACTTCATTAGAAATGGAAGACACGTCAAGACCACCAACAAAGCGGATGACAACGAGGACGAGGACGAAGACGACGACGACGACGACGACGACGACAACAACAACGACGATGACAACAACGTGGAGGACGACGACGAGGGCAACGAAATCGACGAGGGTGACGAGGGCAACCAAGGCAGCGAGGACAACAACACCGAAGACGAAGAAACCCGCCGCGAAGACGTGACGCCTCCACGCTCCAGACGCAATGGTCCAAACGAAACAATTCCAGAAGAAGGCGAGAACCCAGCGACTGATGCGAGTCGCGCAAGCCTTGGTGCCAGGCGATGGAACAATGCCGATCCCGATTCAAATGAAACCCCGAACGAACTCATTGCGGGTGATCTCTTCTACGAAGCTGGACTGTCCAAGAAGTACGTATCTCTTTATTGATCAGATCACAACTCTAACTCTAGTCATCAACAGGCAATACGCAACCTTCCTGTCTCTATGTGTCAAGGATTGTATCAAACACCGCCTTTTTGTTGACTCATTCACTGGAGAGCCAGATAAAGCAGTACGCAGTCGGATTTATTTGCTTCTCAGTCGTGCTTGTGGATTCAAGGTTGAGCCGTTACTCTCGTCTGACCCAACTCAGATGTATGAAGATGTAAGTCGTTGTTCTAATCCCAGATACGTAATCTAACAGTTTCCACAGTATAAATACAAAATCCAAACGTATAGAAGTACATTCTTCTGCGATTTCAACAAGATGTGGCTTGCAACCGATCCTTACGATTTAGGCCTCAAAACTGGAGCTCGGAACAAACCCAAAGCTGCGGAATTACTGGATGAGCTTCAGTGAGTCATGATTCATTCCAAACAAGACATTAATCTCTCTGTAGATTTCTTCATCTAACTACAACCAATGAAGAAGATGGAGTAACCATGTGCCAACAGTACCAGAATCCACATTTCCTGAATGCCTGCGAAACTGCTATCAATTTGGCGTCATTCAAGCGCTGTTTGACAATTGAGGAGTTTTTCGAGAACAAGTCAATCCATCCGTTTGCAGTTCTTGTCAGTTTGGTAACAACTCTCCTTCTGATTATATAAATATTAATGACATGCCCAGGTTCACCACCAACTTGAAAGAGTCGACCAGACTACATTGGCTTTCACCGACCACACAGCATCGTTTGCTTGTTACCAACAGCTATTGAACGCATACAAAGGTATCGATGCCGACGGAGTCCATGATTTCGACTTACAATCTCGTGTAAGAGCTGGATGCAGTGGTTTCTACTCTGTCTTACGTCGTCGTTTCAACAAGAGCACAAACACTGTGAAAAAGTTCAAGTTCTAGTGCATTGTTGTTATATCCTTTCGTTTCATATCCTTTCTGGCTCAAAATGCAAGCCAAAAATAAACATTATTATCCCACATTATGTGCATATTGTAAGATATTCAAGCAGATTAGAAATAGAGACTTATGTTGGGCTGGAATACTGAATGCATTGCAAATACATTGGAAATGTATTTCTTATAAGTGTTATGCCCCACTCATTCTTCTTATTCTAAGGCCTTCTTTGTATTGTCACTAATCTATTAGTAATGCCTTGCTCATGCATTTGCAACATTTGTCACGCATTAGAACGCGTATGTCAAATTTGGCAGGTATTGAAATCAGGGGGGGGGTCGCATGTTTTACATAAGCTCCATAAGAATACATTTCCATACATTTTTATTAATATTTAGGCATATCTGCAGTTTCCTGATGTAGTAGGGATTCACCTTGGGCCTATACGAAAGAACACGAAAGTTGATGAGATTGACCAAGTGCGATTGGCGTTGGAAGCCTTGAATCCATCGGAAATCACTTGCTTGGGTGATAGTATTATTCTCCCTCTGTTGTCCTCATGTCCTCGGCTCCACTGTCTAAAATTGGAATATGTGGGAAATGTCAAAGCGACTCTTAGTGTTTCCTCCGTTCTTGCTGTCGCAAAACACGTCAAGGAACTCTCATTGGTCTATCATAATCGAGAAATCCTTTTGGATATGGTTCGGATTTTACCACATACGAGTATCGGGAAAGTGAGGCTCTCATTTCCTTCTCCGACATTATCGATCCAGGAACAGAATCGAATGATGAACGAGGCAGGGTTCATTTATCAATGGCTGAAGTATGCTGGTTTCGCTGTATATGGCAAGATTTTTTGTTATGTTTGGCAACATCAAAACAAATAAACATGGAATATCGTTTTATTGGGCTCACTGCTCATCTCAAAGGAGCCAATCAGATTCTTTCAATTCCAAAGGAGCCAATCAGAATCAAACCCCACCAAAACTTACCACCACCGCCTTTCCACTGCAGCACAGATCTCCTCGATTTCCCCAGTTATATAATCGTACTATATGAACGATTACGCCGAATCTGAAGCTTGTAGCAATTATAGCGGCGATTTTATGTTGCCTTTTCTGTAGGAGACAACCAAGAGCCAAAGTGATAAACAGGTCGGGGAAGGAATCAATCTACCATTCAACCAAGCATTTTAACGCATTAGAGATGATTGATAAAGTAATATAAATGTATAAGACGAATGATTTGCGAGTTTTGATCGGAATCAGTGACAATATCACATTACACCTCAATCCACCGTTACAACATGACTGATTTAAAAATAAAAAGGATTTAGTTTATTAGAATTGATTGGCATACTTTGTTTCTGCCGTCATTCCGACAACAGGAAGTTGTGAGTTTCGTGTTCTGAATGCGACCAACAATTTAAGATAAGAAACCCCGCAAACCAAATTTCGTAATAAAATCAATTAAACTGCGTGAAAGAATATCAACTATTTGTTGTGTATGTATTCGACAGTCGGTATTCATAACTGCAAGTCCAACTCGAACTCACCAACCCTGACTTAACACTCTTTCTCTGCACTCTCTGCTCAAAAAATCCGTTAATTATCATAATTGAAAGGTTGAAACGACGGAATCGCGGCGTATGACCCCTTCTCGCCGCTCTTTTTGTATTTATTCAAGTTGGACTTGGACCGGCATGGAAAGTGAGCCTTTTATTGTGTTTGTAGAGAAATAAGTCTCTGAAGAATGCACGTCATTGTGGTCACCCCCTCATGCACCAACCCACCAGCCCTCGTTCGCCACTGCATCCAAGACGCTTCAGTCAGCAAAGTAACGATTGTTATCCCACAGCAACCCGGGCTTGACTCAATGCACGCGATGCTTTCATCAATCTACACCGCCGCTTATGTCATCAGCGATCCACTCCGCCACGTGCGCGTCTTAGTCAGCGGAGTCAGCGATGTTTCGCGTGCGGTCGAAGGCGCTGATTGCGTGACTGGCGAGGACGACGAAGCACCGTTAGAATTGAGGCATTTGAAGTACGTCAAAGTGGCATTGCCTTCGACGCCTCGCTTTGAAGCATCACATGCGTTCAAGTATGTTCCTGTTACGAATGTGGTGGATCCAAAGACGGTTGTGCTTGGTGGGACGTTTGATCATTTGCATCAAGGTCATTTGATTCTGTTGTCTATGGCTGCGCTTCTTGCGGAAGAGAAACTGATTTGTGGAGTTTATGGTGCGTAAAATAGTTGGTTGGTTGTGAAGTATTGATTCGTCCTATTGATGTATGTAGACTTTGCCAATACCCCTCAACGGCTACTAAAGAAAGCAAATCATGAATTTATGGAGTCCTTGGATGCTCGTATTAAAGCGGTAGAAGAGTTTTTGAGGCTTTTCAAGGTGGGTGTTATTGCGGACTTACTTTGAGGAAGGAGGGATATTTGCCAACCCATCTGGTCCTGGAGTTGCGAGAATGGGATCGGGCGTGATATTCGACTTTGTTTCAGACACTAATTTCGTTCCTTATCCCTGAAGCCGAACCTCCAATATCGTATTGAAGGAATTCTTGATGACTTTGGACCAACGCGAAACGAACCTGATATGCAAGTTATTGTTGCTAGTGGCGAAACTGAGCAAGGCTGTTTGGCAGTCAATAAGCTTCGGAAGGAGAATGGGCTATGTGAACTAGACATCTATCTGATTGGAGTTGTCGCGAATCCTGAGTTGGAAGGAAAGGATTCAGAAAACTTTGCAGACAAGATTAGTTCATCTTTTCTGAGGCGGTATCTGAGTGAACAAGCTGAGAAGACTCCAAAATGAATCGAGTTGAATAAATCTCAGCAATCTCAGTATGGCAGCATTGCAAGAGAATGTTTAAATTATTAAAAGGCAAAGAATATCAATCAGCATGAGTATGCGTATTATGGGAATGAGGCGTCCGTTGATTATGTGTATAGTTCGGCGGTGTTGGTCGTTGTTATTCCGGCTTGGAAGGTTCGTGCTGGTTTGATTGAGGAGTGATTCGCTTGAAATTGTGTATATTTTGAACGAATAAATGAAAGCGTTTCTTGAGTTGCTAACACAAGGGTGTATAATGTGTTGTGCCATTTCGCTCGATGTTTCTCAGGCTTCAGCAAAGAAAGAGCTTCAGGAACAAAGGCTGAATAGTTGGACAATGACTTTCAAGGTGGCAAGTGGAGATTCGGAAGGAACAACCGGAAGTGATGTTTGCATTTGCCACTCGTTTTCGAAAAGCATCTCAAACAACCACCACCACCAACCAATGCCCTCAATTCTCCTTCTTGGTTCAGGCTTTGTTGCCGACCCGTGTCTCAGCTACCTTCTTAAGCGTCCTGAGAACAAGATCACAGTTGGTAAGGCCCTTGAGTGTTCCTGTTCTTATCTTCTCTTATCTCTGTGGTAAATCAGCTGCCCGTCGAGTCGCCAATGTCACCAACCTGATTGCCGGCCGCCCAAACGCATCAGCAATTGCCCTTGATGTCAACGATGATGCCGCCCTCGAAGCTGCCGTTGCGAAACACGATGTTGTCATTAGGTGAGCTTAACTGCAGCGTACCATCAACCAACCAACCAACCAACCACCCTCCATCCAACCCAAGTTTGATTCCATACACGCACCACGCGCGTGTCATCAAAGCGGCCGTCAAGCACCGAAAGCACGTCGTGACCACCTCGTACATCTCGCCCGCAATGATGGAGTACGACCAGGCCGCAAAGGACGCTGGCATTACTGTCATGAACGAGATTGGTGTGGATCCTGGAATCGACCACTTGTACGCAATCAAGACAATCGACGAAGTCCACGCACTCGGCGGAAAGATCACCTCTTTCACCTCCTACTGTGGCGGTCTTCCTGCCCCAGAGTGCTCAAACAACCCTCTTGGTTACAAGTTCTCCTGGTCGTCTCGCGGTGTCCTCCTTGCCCTCAGAAACAACGCCAAGTGTGTCCAGGACGGAAAGATCCTCGACATTCCAGGCCCAGAACTCATGAACAGCGCCAAACCAATTCCAATCTACCCAGCCTTTGCCTTCGAGGGATACCCTAACCGTGACTCTACCCCTTACAACGAGCGCTACCACATCCCAGAAGCCAAGACTGTCATCCGTGGAACCCTCCGATACGCCGGTTTCCCTAAATTCATTAACGCTCTCGTGAAGCTTGGATTCTTGGACGACAAGGAAGTCCCTCACTTGGCTTCAACTGCCGCCCCTATCCAATGGCGCGCCCTCCTCTCCCAGGCCGTCGGTGTCAACTTCACCTCTGTCGACGCCCTCGAAGCTGCTGTCAGAAAGACTGCAAACCTTTCTGGTGATGACGGTGAACGTATCATCTTTGGTATGAAGTGGCTCGGAATGTTCTCTGAAACCAACGTGCACCTTCGTGGAACTATGCTCGACACTCTCTGTGCTACCCTTGAAGACAAGATGATGTACGCACCAGGTGAACGTGACATGGTCATGCTGCAGCACAGATTCGGGGTGGAGTACCCTAACGGAAAGAAGGAGATTCGGACTTCAACTGGACTTTGGTTCGGTGTCCCCAACGGAGACTCGGCTATGGCTACTACTGTCGGTGTTCCATGTGGTATTGCTACTCAACTCATTTTGGATGGTGTTTTGAAGAGACGTGGTGTTATTGCGCCTATGGATGCGGAAATCAACAACCCTATCCTGGAGGCTTTGGAGAAGGAGGGTATCTTTATGGTTGATGAGATTATTGCTTAATAAGTTTACTTTGTGTTATTCGTTGATAAAATAAACACGGATGATCTTGTACTAAAACATAGCTGCTTGAAGCAGGGAATGGTTGAATACATCGTACTTAAAAATAAACCTCCAACATATCTTCTTTATCTTATAGCCTGCACTGCAGTTCTTTATTTTAATCTCGCTGCCTTGCAGTATCTTCGCGTTCTGATCCAACCGAACATTCTATGGGATTTAAAGCTTCATTAAAACAATTCAAAAAATTACAAATGCGGGGAATCTGAAGAGGCAGTGTTTGCTCAATGATACTCTTCAGCTGCCTCCTGCAAAATGCTTAGTTGAAGAAGTTGTCTAAAGATAAACTTACTAATCTGTGCATACCAATCACCAACGGCGGCTGAGCCAACCAAAACTCCTCGTCTTCACCTTAAAATTTATCACGTAGCCCCGTTTCTTCTCGAACTGGTTGATATCGTTAACCAAGTCTTCAAGTTGGTGAGGCATGAATCCTGTACAGCACCGGACAGTCTCAAGAATATATTTAGGCTAGTACAAGTACAGTGCTCCAACTTGAAATTATTCCCAGGCTCATCACAAAATCCAATGCCAAACAGCGCTGCAACCACAAGACTGTCCCTTAAATGCACAAACGATAAGTCCATAATTATTATATCCATCAGCTTGAAAACTTGACCAAGTTTCGGGGTGAGTTGTGGTTGGTTGGTAACTCAGCAAGTGCACATAGTTCATCATCCATTCACACGTAGTTATGGAAGTGAGAGAATGTAGATTAGACTTCCGATTAAATCCCTTTTAGTATCACGGTTAATAGCTTAGAATTCGGACTTTTACTTGAAAGAACTGTTGTTCAAAATGAGTGATAAGTTTGCGGTTCTGGTCGTTGAAATATGACCAAATATGTCACTCCCTCCAAACTTAGCGTATCTATCCCATTGCTGCCTAGGTTTCGATCAACTTGATTCCTTTTGGTTTTGATACAGGGAGTTTTGTTTTTTGGGCGGTCCATCATAACAACCTGGAATCTGAGGGGTTCCTTTCCTCGTGGCTTGTAGACTCAACTTGAACAAACCCTGAAAGAAAGAATTGAAATAAATTCCAAAAACAATTGAAAAGTAAGCAACTGAATGGGCTGGAGAAGTGACAGCTATATATGATGCAGCAGCCCAAAGCTTCTTTCCGTTCCGCCAAATTAGAGTTTTTCGCATCACTTTTTAGACGAATTTTCACTTCGCACGCGGACGAACTTCTTTCAGGGGTTGGTAATACTGGAAGTATTGAGAAGTAACCCCTTAGATTTTCAGTAGTTATGTGAGAAACAACACTGAAACAAGATCCTTGTATCAAATTCAAAAGAAATCAGTAATGGAAGTAACATACCAATGCCATCCCCAAATATGTCTTTCCTCCGCAGTTTCAAACTTTTCCAATACCTGAGAATCAATCTATAATGGACTCAAGATTTTCCTAACTGGCGGCTGCACTATTTTCCACGGGAGTCCTCTAAATTGATGACGGGTTTCAGATGTAATGATTTCTTATTCATACTATAGCGATTTTCAGCCGATGCACAGGTTAGATGCGATCGGATGTATCTGAACTGACGTTGCGAATCAACGAATTCAGCAATGTGTGGGAAGCAGAGCTTTTGGCGAAGGAACTAACGGATCCACTTAGTCTTCTGCAACCTTCACTTGCGCTATCTGTTGATGATGTGGTGAGACAATATCTGAATTCTTAATTTTCTAACAATGATGCCTGCAGCTGAACAAGTGGAGCACAGATTAGGAGTAAATCAAAATCCTTTCTTTCTTCTCACATATAAAGATATATTTTTAGAAAGGTTTTATATTTCTTATTCTCATCGAGAGGTTAATGTTCCACTGAAAACGCTGTAACGAAACCTAGATTTTCCTCGTGTTTCAAAACACAGTTATGATGTACCCCTCAGAATCACCGACAATATCTTTAGGTTGTTCTTCTTTATTAGCGTTTGTGACGAGCCAGACTTAACCTTTCCACCACTCTGCAAATGCCACCCTAAATACTTTCAAAGACTGTCCAGCACTGTACAGGAATGGATCATTCGTTTTAATTTCGGTTTAGAGCACATACGGAACAAGAATCTTGCGGTTCTTTGGGTACTTATCGCCAAACTCTTTCAAGTAACGCTGATGCTTCTTGACAGCCCAAAAGTACATCTAAAACAAGAATAAGTCAGAGAATACAAGGAGCTGAATTTTCGACATACTTGTACAGCTCCAACAATAGTAAAGAACAGAGACGCGAGAGATCCACTGAGAATAGTGACGGCGATCCAACCCAAAATTTCATACTATTGAAGTCATGAGCGTAATTATATGAGGCACAAAATCCGAGATTCTTACTGTGTAGTTTGGGCACGAAACCAAGTTGAATCCGTAACCAAACGGAATAGCGCGAGCGCGAGAGCCAGGAGGACGCAATCCAGCCAGAATCGAGTGGGTCACAAAGTTGGAGACTTCGGCGTACTAAATTGAGTCGGAAGTTAAGCTAATGCAAGGGAATACCATATAAGCTCACCAGCCAGAGTCCAATTACTGAAATGAAGAATTCATCTGGAATAGTCCAAAGGCCGGAATATCCTGGCGCGTAGATTGGCCAAGCAAGCATGAGACCACCAAGAACCCAGTACTAAGGATAGCAATCATCAGACCAAAAGCTTTTTCCATCAATATCGAATAAAATTACGTGAGCACAGTTCTTTGGGAGGTTCGTCAAAGGCATAGTGTCGTTGGAGAACCTGTGCACAAAGAGCGTCTCATATTCACGCTTCAAGAAGTGCAAGACAACACAGTAGAAGGTCCAACTATTGCATGAATATTCAGTAATTGATTGAGCGAGTTTTATAGAAGGATATCGTACGTCTGAGCAGTTGATTTTGGAGCAGTTGAACCATAAATCAGCTTCTGGTTGTAGAAAAAGAAGGCATGAATGAGGATTGGGCCGAGGTACTCGAGGATAAAGACGGTAGTCCATCCAATTTGAGGTCCGAGGTCCTGCAAACCAGAAGAGTTTAACCAAGGTCGGGGTGTAAGTGTAGTGTGTAAAAGCAACCTTGAAGATGACGACATCGCCATCGTTGATTCCCTGTTCCTTCAACGACTTCTGCTTATCAAGTGCTTTTCCACTTGAATCCGAGAGACGCTGTCGAGTCACATCCCACTTTGGATCTAACAACGAATGCTTAGCGCTTCTTTCCCTCCGAATCCGCCACTTGTTCAAACTCACAGGCTTTGAAGATGGCGCGAGAAAGATCGGACACGGTTGCTTCTGCGGCGGAAACACCGACATCGAGGTCCTTCTTGATCACCTTTCCCGACTTGGACTGAAGCGTGACTTTCTAGTGCCGATAATGGATTTAGTACAAGTGCATTCAGATACTTCGAAGAGCGATGAAGAACGAAATGCGCATAGAACTTGGGCAGTTTCGACTTGTGGTCGACGTTACCATTTTATCCTGTCTTTTTTGCTCGTGGGCGAAAGGGGGGATTTTCCGAATGTCTGCCACGTCAATCTCGCCGTTTCAAAAGTAGTCTACCAGAACGAATAACTTTACTATAATCACTATCCTCAAGAAACGAAACCCCATCATCCCTCTCTCCAACCTCAAATCTATAAACCACTGCAAACAAAAAAACCACATTAGTAAAACAATACATCCAGTACAAACTAAGACTTAAAACAAACCTTGGCTTCTTGATTGTTGTATCGTAATTTCGAATCAAGTTGGCCTGTCCAGTCTCCGTCTGCGAGAAGGCGAAACCACGACTCCTCTTCAATCGCTGAATCTGACGAGCCTTGTACACAGCCTTCTTGAACCAATCCATGCGCGGTCGGTAATCCTGGATATTGAATGCCTGCATTTCTTGAATGATGTGGTACGACCGAGGCCAGTATGATCGCTTATAGCTTCACATAAAAGTTAGCCGAAACA
This sequence comes from Rhizoclosmatium globosum, assembly GCA_002104985.1. Classification (NCBI taxonomy): domain Eukaryota; kingdom Fungi; phylum Chytridiomycota; class Chytridiomycetes; order Chytridiales; family Chytriomycetaceae; genus Rhizoclosmatium; species Rhizoclosmatium globosum. The sequence continues at coordinate 188,620 of MCGO01000061.1, read as the reverse complement.
GTCTCAAACAACCAAAGAATCATCAACTCAACTATTTCCAGACAAAGTCACGAATCAGTGGCATCACAGGAACAACAAGAATCGAGAACCAGAATGTCCAACTCGAGTACATTGTTCCTGGAATTCCGTACAACTCTGGTGAAAGATTGATCATTGGAGCGAGTAAAGCATACAATGGGAACAATGTCATCCAAGCAACCAAACTTCCCAACACAGCAAGACGTGTGAACCATGTCCAAGTGTTTACAGTAATGGCTGCCTTCAGTGTGACGAGAATGATATCGATGGTGTATAAGTTCATTCCAACCAGCCAAATGTTCACGACTCGGCCGTCAGCCAGCATTTGTGATTCGGAAGAAGTCACTTTCATGAACCAGTAAATCATAAAGGAATGCAAGAAAGAGTTTGCAACCCAGAAGATGAAAGTCTTGTTGTTGTAGAATTCGGAGCGTTGACCCAGTCGATACAGTTGTGGATACTTGATCAACATTCTAGAGTTGACGTATTGATCGAAAATACCCAAGGCGACTGGTTGACACAATGTGAACATGACGTTGTAACAAGATTGCATCCAAGACTCGAAAATAGTCTGTTGACGAGTTAGTAAACTCTTAAAGTTAAGAAAATGGGACAAACCTGTCCAGAGAATCCATTATCAAACGCAAACCAGAACTGAATCAAGTACAAAGTAATGTTCTTGTAGAAACAGTACAAGACAAGCTTGCTCAACCGATCATAAGCCCAACCTCCATGAACAAGCAACAACTTCTCCAAGTATCGGAATTGAGCGATAGCAACATCGGCACTTCTCGCTGCCTGCAAACCCTCCATTCCGGAAATACCAACTCCAACATGCGCAGCTTGGATCATTCCAACATCATTCGCTCCATCTCCGATTGCCAAAGTGATTGCACCGTCAACGTTTTGCTTTACGAGCGAAACGACAAGAGCCTTTTGAAGTGGAGAGACACGGCAACAGACAACAGCCTTACAAAGGCACGCCAATTCCAGGAAAATCAACTTCACATCAGGTTCCAATGCGAAATCCAAAGTCCGTCCATCAATTACAAGCGCGAAAGGCTAAAACCTAATCAGCAACCCCAAAACCTCTTTAAAACAATAAGCCTTACCTCAAGATCCAACACCTTATCTTTGTCAATTCCCTTAACCTCTCCACTAACAATCTTTCTGAACATCCCCACAGCCCCATTCTGACTCGCAAGCCACTCTCCACCTCGATCAATCAACTCCCACACTTCCTTCCCAAACCCACTATACTTTTCCTTCCGTGACGCAGCAGCCTCCGCTTCAGCAGCCGCAACAGCTTTCCGGAAATAATCCAACTTCTCCATCAAGAACATTTTCGTGTCGAGATGTGTGGACTCGTTACACACCAGAATCGTCATTTCCTCTGTGAGGAGTTTACAACTGAACCCAATGTTAATAGCAGTTTCCTGACGATCTCCTGTCAAGACCCAGAGTTTGATTCCCGCGTTGGCGAGGGTATGGATTGTGTCGGGCACGCCGTCTTGGAGCTTGTCTTCGATGGCGGTTGCACCGAGGAGGATCAAGTCCTTTTCGATAAGTTCGGCAGCGTCGTCAAGGGCTTCGGAACGGTTGTTGATTGTCGTTGCGGCGCGGTCGTAGATACGGGACCATTCTTGGTATTCGGATTCTGAGATGTCACGGTATGCGAGACAGAGGGTACGGAGACCTTCGTTTGCGTAGTCCTACGGTCATAATGTTTAGTTTCAGAATACGATGACTATGAAGGGTGAAAATCTACCTCCAAATGAATCATAGTCGAATCAACGTATGGGTTTCCGCGTTTAGCCAATCGCTCAAAGATGACAGTATCAGCTCCCTTAATATAAAGTTTGATAGATCCATCGGGCATACGAATCACAGCACTCATTCTCTTTCTCGTTGAGTTGAATTCACAGATATTAAGAACCTCGTATTCATGCGTGTATCCAGAATGTTCCACCGACACAGACTTCGGTCGACGAGTCTGAAAACCTCAAGTTAGTCAAACCAATGGCAAAGCAATAACGACTTACTGTGAAAGTGTATCCCAACAACTGTACACCCTTGACAAGTGCACCTTCATCCGGCGAACTCGCCTGATAAATAATATTCTTGGGGTCTGATTCATCACGCTCTGGAATAACCGTGTGACAAACACTCAACAATGTACAAAAGTCAGCAATAACTCCAGCCGTTTCATGAACCTCCGCGTTACGAAGCAATGTTTTGAAGTCGTGGTATCCGCTCAACACCCCGCGGTCATCTACAACAGCCTTCTTGTCTTCAGGCACAGTCTCAGCGTATGCAATTCCAGCAATAGAACACATTTTGAACTCCATAATGTTGCAAGTCAAGGTTCCAGTTTTGTCGGAGAAGATGAAATCGACTTGACCAAGTTCTTCGACGAGGGAAGAAGTACGAGCTGTAGCAGGGGTGTCGTTGACTTCGTAGTACATATCAAGGTCAGCGTTGATAAGAGAGGCAATGTAGTATTTCACGAATTCCATGGTGACAATCAAACTGACAGTATTTTGGAATTAGTAAAAATTGGTTATTTGATAGACGGTGATACATACCTGAGTGGAATCAAGTTGTTGAAGAGAATCATGAAGGTCAAAATATTCCAAAAGAAGTCTGCAACAGCGAAACTTCTCTGAATAAGAAGAACGTCACTTTCAAAGTTGGAAGACAACTAATAAAGCCATAGTTTAATGGTTAGGTATGACAAATAAGAAGTACTCACAGTACGCAACAAAGCTCCAAGTGAGCAAAGGATACTCAATGCCATGAGAGTAATAAACAAGAAAATGATTTGCTTGTTGACTGAACGTTCCACCTTGGTGCTCTTGATAGGAGCGGCACTGTAATGTTGTTGGGTTATGAGTTGAACTTGATTCCATCACTCAATCTGCAAAAGGCAGCTGCCTCCTCTTTACTGTGCAGGAAATGATTCGCTGCACTCATAATATGCTTTCTTTTCGATGAACACTTCGCTTCGCCAAACGACTGTTCGCTTCGCCCTCTCGCCCCACTCGCACTCCACGTAATCACCAAAAACAAACTCACGTTGCATTTCGCATCAACTTTGTCTCATGCCCAGTAAAAACGACGATACCATAAATCCAACGAGTATTCCTCAACATGGCTCCACGCAACAACAACTGTCCTGGGCCCAACGGAACAGTCTTTCCGCCATCAAATGTGATCGTTCCTTCGTACGTGTAGAGAGAGTTGTTTGGCAGTTCTGATTTGATTTCACCAGATAGAAGGGAGACTGAGTCTGGGTCGAGGAGGTGGGCAGTTTCAGGGATTCCTTGACGGATTTTGAGGTTCGTTTCACTGTTTGTTTGGAAGCAATTTTGGTAAGAGCTTCTCATGTGCTGGAGGATGAGGTCAATTACCCGTCCAAGTTACTGGTCTCAATATAGCACAGAGCATCAGGTTCAGAACTGGATAACAGGATCAAATCAGCGGGAAAGAACTGTCCGTTTTCGACTCTGTAACAAGAGATACGATTGAGTTACGTGTTGATGTGGATGGTTTGAGACGAACCTGACGATGTCACCCACAACAACATCCTTCCACTTCTTGTCAACAAACTGAGAGCCATGGAGAGTCTTTACTTTAGTTGCATTTACGATCGCATCTTGCTTCGCACGTTTCGAGTCTTCGGCAACTTCCTTAGCGGCTGATGCAAGGATAACGATTGAGAGGGGAAGGAGGGTTCCAAGTCTGTTTACGGGCGAGAGACCCGGGATTTGCTGGGCGGGACAGTTAGACGCCGCTGTGACACTAGGAACAGCGTACCTGGATACAGCCAATGAACAGAAAGAACAAGTTTGCGTACTTTGAGAACTGTTCATAGAGAAACTTGAAGAGGAAGGTAACGACGGTGTACTGTCCCTGCGAGTTAACGCTAATTAAACGAGGGAACCAAACATACTTTTGTTGTTGAGATCTTGTTGTCGCTGAAGTCCTTGACCTGGTTGCGCACCGAGTCGTTGAGCGCAATCGTGCGCTGTTCCTCCTGCGCAAGTCGAACCCGCCCGCCCTTGCTCTGCGGCGATGTGTCGTAGCGGCGGTCGATGATGCCGAGGTGGTGGGCAAGGCGGGAGAAGAAGGACTCGTTCGAATCCATTTGGTGTTGGTGTTGTTGGTTTTTGTGGATTTGTGGCAGGGCTTTGTGTTGGAAAAATTGGTGTTCTACTTCCACTTGACACTTACTTAATTAATTAATGCAATGGAGAATAGAGAATAGTCGGTTTATCTTGCTCTACCTTCCCACTTGAGTTCCGTGCGAACAACTACCCCTAACTCCGTCACTCATACTGGCAGATGTCAGCAACCCACTCCGCATCCCTGAATACTTGATTTCCGCCTCCTTCTTTTCTTCATCTTTGCAGCCTGAACAGCCTCTTCCTCCACGGCACCTGCCTCCTTCTGCAGCTCCTGTGTTGACTTCAATGATTTCAACATACTCTTCCCCATCACTATTAACACGGACATCTCCATTAGCATCGTAGCCACGCCATAAAAGGCCCATTCCACCATCACCCTCTGGAGTTGCAAATCCAACTCCATTATCCATGGCTTCCATAGGTGATTCAACAGGAACTCCATTACGATCAAGAATAGGCAGCGTCATCATCCTAAATATCAAATTAGCAATCGTATCCTTTCTATGACGTAAAAAATCTCAACAAGCTACTCACCAGTTCTCGAGAACACTGGCATACCCATCCTCAAAAAACAGTGGAGCGCCATTTCGAGAAGCAACCACTTCCCTTCTCCCTTCTACACTCCAATCCCTATCTGCATCATCCTCATCCTCGTCTTCATCAAAATGTCCCCGAACATGACCATGATTCCTCCGATTCTGATAAATCAGTCTCAAAGCACTCATAGCCGTATTAAAATGATCCATGTCAATACCATCTTCCGACTCCTCAACTTCAACATGATCTTCATACATCCCGCGTCCAAACATTGATGAATGCATCGGAATCCCAATCATCTCGCCGTCACTATCCACAGCCTCAAACGGAACTCTTCCTGTGCCCATAAAACTCATTCCAAGCCTGGACGTCCGTCCATCCCGCTCCTCCATTCCCGGAAACCGAACTTCCCCATCCGCCCCAATCTCCAACACCCGCACACTACTACCACCTCTCATGAACGGATTCCCCATATCTCTCCACGGTCCCAAGACATCTTGAACAACTTGAACCTCTTCCTCCTCCTCTCCTTCCTCACCGCCTCCAATACTCCTCTCAACACCAGCAACAATCCGTTCCACCTCCCCCAAAGCGCGTCGAAACCCGTCAACCTGTTCACGATACTCCCGCTCTTCGTCTTCAAGCCTCTGGATTCTTTGTAGCAGCTGTAAAAGCCGTAAGAGTTGAACGCTTTCCCGTTCAGTTTCTGTGGGTGGCGTGCTTGGGACGAGGTTTGGGAGGTCCGCGTATGGATCGTTTTCTTCTTGACTGTTTGATTGTGGCGGTTCGAAGCGGGATCGGTGTTGTTGAGACGGGTGGGAAGGTGGGTTTAGGATTGGTCTGGAAGGGGTTCGAGAGATGTAGACAAAGTTTGGTGGTAAAGGTTGCGTTTGGATTCGTGTAGTGTAATAGGTGGATGATTCATGATCACGATTGGACCAGTGTTGGACCGAGGTGTGAACATTGTGTTGGGGTTGTTGAGGTACTGGTTGGAGTCGGTGCATGCGATGTGGTTGGATGCGTGCTTGTGTTTCTTGAACGAGAAGAAGGCGTTGTACGTGAGGTGGACATGCGTTTTTTCTTCTCGTGGTGAAGAGTAATTGAGGGCAGGTTTTCTGATGTGGCGGATGTTCTAAAAATACAGGTGCTGGAAGGCGCATTTGATTACATCAATCAATCAACCAACGTAAATATAACAAGTATAATAAAGATGTACATGGTATTCATAAATTGCGATGAAGGTTAGGTTACTGTATGTTTCATTGCTCAAACTACATGCATCGATCGATCGAACTTTTCATAATGAGAATACATTATTCTAAAATATAGAGATTTCATATGGTGATGCATCTGTTAGAACTTGAAAAAACGGAAACTGGTTACCGTGAAATGATCACCGCGTCCAACCACGTTTCAGCCCAAACTCTGAATGCCGTGAAGAAGCACCTCAAGTTACTCACCATTACTGAAGATGATCCTGGTATTCTCTTTGCATGGAACCAGACCGCCTGTCTCGCCTTCGTTGCCTCTGCAAACAACGCTTTGGCGAACGGGGCCCTTCGCCCACCTTTTCTCTCTCCTGGCCTTGTCTCTCTTGCATCGCTTCAATCCGACATTGTCCAATCATGTGCTCAAGTGGGAGGCGGCGCATTTGGGAGTGTCCTCGTCGCTCCAAACACAACTGAACAGGCGATGGCTGTTGCGAGTCGCTTGACCTCGATTGAAGCTGACGTATTCATGCAAGGAGTGTGCGCAGCTGCGCTTCCTGTGGGGTCTTACTTGGGCACAATCTACACAATCTTGGATAAACGTGTAGTCACTGCGAATCCCATGACCCGCGCGCCTGTTTTTGTGGGTCGTTTATTGTTTCAGTAGTATGCAGCTTGGTTTGAAATGGCAAACATCTTTAAGTTGTTTCATTTTAAATTTCATAATTAAAATGTGAATGAAGTCGATTGTTTATTAAGGCAAAGTTTAGAAGAATAACTTGTAGCAATCCAGATCTAGAATCCGAAGCCAAGTAAGGGGGGTGTGGTCGAGCACGGCCAGGGACGGGAGGTGTACTAAGCCGACCATCCACATACCACAAGCATCCCGTTCTTCCAAGCATCTGCACTGAGTGTAGCCTACCCCCTCAGTGCGACACAAGGACCCTGGAGTCGGAGCCAAGGTTGATCCATCCCATCAACAATGGTGGTCCTGGAGGCGGGGAACCACGCTGATATTGGGGAAAACTTCAATAACATTACTGAACATTCAATAAACATAAACCTATAATTTCCATTGTCTAAGATCCCGATCTTGCCAAGTTGGTTGTGGTAGGGCTCGGCGAAGAAAGGACAGCGTGGGCCGAACCCACTTCTGCCCAGTTCACAAATCCGCATTCTTCACGTGTCAGCACCGAGTGTTGCCCACCACCTCAGTGCAACACGTGAACCCTGGAGGCGGAGCTGAGGGATCCTACGCAATTGATCCACACAGTATCCTGGAGGCGGGGACCACAGTCTGATGTTGATGCGGGATGGTCTTGGACGCGTCTGCTTGAAAGATTCGATGGTCCGAGGCCGAGCCGAGTGGGAATGGAGAGAACCAGAAGTCCGAAGCCGAGCTTGAGTCATGGTACCAGTCTGGAGAACTTGCGAAGAGCCGAGGGTCGGTACCAGTCCAGACCAGGGAAGAAGAGGAGGAGGAGCCAGTTTCATGGAAGTCGAGGAGGGGTGGTACGTCCACTATTTAAAGGAAAAAAACCTGCCTGTTTTTTGCCCAAACAGCAAGAAATCTTTCCCAGCCATCTCCACGCGCATTCTGATTGGCTACCTTTTTTGCGCTTTTTTGCACATGTAAACAAACGCGCATTCTGAGGGAAAAAAGAAAGCGCCCGGCGCTTTGAGACAAAGCTTTCCCCAAAAACACGTTTCGATCCCAATCAACAGCTTCCCTCCTCGCCACCATCAGCCTCATCCATTTCTCCAGCCATCATCAGCGTCGAAGGTTTAGACCGCTTTAAATAGACGCGTCAAATACCTTCTGGCATCAGCATCAGACTGTGGTCCCGCCTTTAGAACCATGCAGTTGATGTGGCGTATCAACCTGCTGCACAATCCACAACGCCTTAACTTCAACTTCGAGCTTCTTATTGCAGGAGGGCGTGTCCTCTTATTGTCTTGGACTCCTGGTGCTTACGTTCATATTTTTTGATTAACGTCAAACCAAACACAGTCATCCAAGTGCCGATCAGTCTCTCTGATACTATCCATCAAATGCGACCAATCACATCTTCTCCCCGGTAACTGTAAGAATCAGCCATACTCTTTGTCTTCGTCCACTGACTCAACACACAGAATTGTCAGAATGACTGGATCCACTCACTGTTTTACGAGCACCCTCACCATGTTTTCCTTCTGTCACCACGATTCTATACTAGCACCGATAACACCGTGCTTTGAGACTTGGTCGTAGTGAGCAAAAGGGCCTTTTGGAGGTACCGCCATGATGGCACGGCGGAGTGTTCAGGAGAAGAGACAATGAGTAAAGCGGAGTCTCTTTCTTGGATCTCCAGGTTCCATTGAAAGGAATCTTGTTTTTCGCGCTGGCTGTGAATCCTGCTTGTTTTTCAATCTACACGACACTTTTACCCGCTATCCTTCTTTCTCTCAAGTTCCTCGTACTTTCGGTATTTGATGAGGTTCCAGCTGTTACTGCCCGTTAAGTCGGGATGGAATGGCTGTTCTCTTGTTCCTCCATGATTGCAGTGCTCCATAGAACTTCATTAAATACCCGGTCTTGTGTGCTGCTTCCGTTTCTTTCTATATATACGTTGTTTTGATTTTATGATGCTTTCTACATACACTCTATACTTCTATCCAACTATTTGTTTCTTTCATCTAAATCAGCACTCAAACCCACCTTCCAACATGACCGCGATCCTCAGCTCCGACCAAATCGTAATGTTGTTAACTTTCTATATACTGTATATAATGCTTTATTTAGAATATATGTTAATATTCCTCCTTTTCTGGTTCTGAACTCGGTCGTTTACTTTCTGCATTATCAGCTATCCTCTCTAAATTAGGATCTGGTCCACTACGCGTTGGCGCAAACAGTTGCGGCTTGTGATAATTTACTCCTGAACTTAAGTTCGAAAACTCTCCATATCCACTGTACAGCTTTCCACTTATCTCCCCTTGCAGTTTCGCAGTCAATGCCCTTAGTTCATCAATATCATGGTTCAACCGGTCCAGCCGAGAGTTGAACGGACTCACTGTGATGGATACCGCATAATCCAGATTTTGTTTGATACTTTGGTCGCCATTTCTCCTTTCGTCATTGTCAAATCCTTCTCCAAATGACTCAACTCATTTCGAATCCTTTCATCAATGTCAAACCGAATCTTTCGAAGCTCAGCCCACGTTTGATCCAGCATTTTGGGTATCATTATTGTCCGACCGTCAAGTTCTTCGAACCTCTTTGAATAGGAGTCTCTCCATGCTCGAATAGCACTGGCTTGCTCGTCAGCGGATTTCTCCAACCCCGCCCTGAACTCCCGCATTGAGTCTCGTGAAAACGCCTCTGCCTCGCTAACTTTCACTTTCATGGTTTCAATCGCCATAGCTTCAATCTCTTGCTGCGCCGTAAGTCGATGCAAATTCTTGGTAACCTCGCCCTGCAACTGTTCCAATGTTGCTTCAGAAACCTTTGTCCCCAAAGAACCCCTAACATCCTCCAGACCCGAATTCAATCGCTCTGTTTCGACTCTCACGACTTCCATAACGCGCTTCTTGAACTCTTCAAGATCAGCTTCGTTTGCTTGGATCTGTTTAGGCAAAACATCCACTTTTTCTGAAACGTCCTTGATTTGTTGGAGGCACAGCTCTTTGGCTTTGTCGATCGCGATCGTATTATCCGCGACCATGGTTTCTACTGAATTCGTAAACAGCTGTATACGAGACCTGGATGAGTTTTCCGCTTCTGATAGACGGAGTTTCATGCCTTCGACACTGTTGTCTATCTTGTCGGCACGAGCTTGAACTGCATCCAAAGCACCATTGATTGAAGCCACCATTTCTTCGACGTCCTAATGAAAAATTATGAACCAAGAGTAAATGGGGATGTTGACTCACATCATGCATCGTTTGACTTATCTCGGTCTTTGCTTCTGCAACAGATGCACTGATCTCTCCCATTCGATCCTGAACTCCAGCCACCAAATCACTCAGTTTTTTCTCCATATCTTCTAGTTCAAGTCTTGTTACTCGCATTCCGATTGCATCCTTTATAGACCTCAATTCTCCTCAATTTCCATCCCCTTTGTATCCAACTCCATCATATAATTCTTGATTCGATCATCCTGGTCTTGCAAACTCTTCTTTCCTGCCTTTTCCAACATTTCCAACTTCACGTTTTCCAAGTACTCGGTTGTTGACAGTGATTTTAGCTCCAGATTCAGTATAGCCGTTTTGAGATTCGTTTCATGGTCATCAAGTTCTTTTCGATTCAATTTATCTGAGAGACTTTCTTTGATCTGGAGGATTGTTTGGTCGATTTCACCAACTCGAAGCGTGATGGCTGCAAAGTGTGCTTTTAGCCGGGTTTCAGCGTCATCCAAATCTTTTTTGGATGGTTTTTGCTCTATATCATCGCGCGTGACTTGGAGGGACAGGCCTATAGCAGTTACGTTGGACTTCACTGCAGCGACGGAAGCTTCAAGCTTTGTTTCCAAATCCACAACATCCGACTTCGTAACTCGCAATTCAAGCTCTTCTTTGAACGCAGCCATTGTACTTTCAGTTTGCAGCGACCGGAAGTTGAGTTTGTCTTCTATTTCGGACTTTGTGTATTCAGACTGATCCTCCAAAAGCTTGATTTTTCCATGCAGTTCATCCAGTTTTTCGTTTTCCGCCGAGAATTTAGCTTCAACTCGAGTTTCAAAGACTTCTAGAGAGGCTTGGGCTGTACGGCCTAGTTGCTCAGCGGCCAAATGCGCGATTCTAACTTTAGAGTTTGTTTCGGCATCGGATTCAATAATCCGCTTTCTCAAGAGCTCCATTTGGTTTTCCAAATCATCAATCGATCGCGTTTTAGCTGCAATGAGTTGTTCTGCTGTGACTTTTAGCTCCTCTTCGATTTTCGTTGACGTTTCTCTGGCTTCTTCAACCGCTTGTGATATTGCAGTCATGGCTCGTCTTTCAGTCGCCAAAGCTGCGGCTTCCATTTCTTTTCGCACTTCACCGACAACTCTGTCCGTTTCCATTCGTGATCGTATTTCGGCTCGAAGAACCTCCTCTACCGATCCCATTTTCTGATCCGTTGTCCGTTCGACGAGCAAGATACTTTCTTTCAGGGCCTTAACCGCATTACCGACACTTTGCCGCACTTCAACTTGCATCAACTGAAGCTCCTCGAACTTTTTTAAGACCGCGTGTTGAATCAACTTGAAGCCTTCCTCAACTTCTGCTTTAACACTTTGCTCAAATTTAGATCGAGCTTGTCGTTCAGCTTGCACAGTATCTTCAATACCTCCGACTTGACTTCCCAGTTTATCCATAGCAACGTTGACAATCTCTTTCACTCCGCGCTCAAGCAACCGCACATCCTCCATGACTCCCGTTAATCCCCTTTCTCGTTCCATCCGTTCACGATCGAATGCTACTCCCGCTTGCTGTCGAGCACCTTCAATCCTTTCCATCATTTCTCGATCTTGATTAGATACACACTTCTTCACTTCCGAGAAGAGCTCGCGCATTCCATTCTCAAATTGGAATCGAGCGCGAGACTCGGCATCCACACGTTGCCGGATTTCCAAAAGACTCATTTCGAGTTTCTTACTCAGCGAATCTGTGTTTGCGTCAATACTCTGATTGGATACTTTTAGATTGTTTGGTCAGTTTAACCATGAAGCCTTACCTGGTGCAAAGCTCCTAGTGCACTCTCGTGATCTCTTACAACTCGCATGACTTCACTTCCTCGACCAGCTTCAACCTCCCATTCCCGTGTTTTTGCCTTGACTTCGTTTCCCACTTCATTTGCCAATAAGCCAAATCCTTCCACTCTGAACCTTAATGAATTCAATTCATCAGATAAATGGCGGATTCTTTCTCCTTCTTCCGTCTCACGGCCTTCGATGCTTCTCTGTCGCGCAACCAGTTCGGACACGATTGTTTGTAGCTTCATATAACCCTTTTCCCAACCCATTTTCATTTCTTGTCCAACCGCTGCAGCGCGTCGTTCGTGATCAATAACAATGCGCTGCAGTTCCTTTCTGTCCAAGTTGTCTGCGGCCGCCTGGTCCGCGAGCTTGTCAACTTTGGCAGTGAGAGTCGCCAGCTGGGCCTTTGACAGCTGCAGCTCGGTTTCAAGCCACGTTCGCGATCGCCGTTCGTTTTCGAGTTGTTCTTCGGCGAAGCGGAGTTTTGAGAGAAAGTCTTGTGTGATGAGCGATGTTGGCGAGATGAGGGCCTGGTCGAGCGATGCTGGCTGGGCGATGATGTCCGACGACGAGAGCTTGTAGCTTGATGAGTAATCACCGCGTGGGATAGGCGGCGGCGTTGGGCTGAAGCGAGGGCCGGCGGCGGGGGCAAGTTGGAGGCCATTTGATTGTTGCGGCTGCGTTGGTGGCGGTGGATAAAACGATCTTGGATCCGCGAAAGAAGCAGCGTTGGTTGATCGAGGCTGAGGTGAAAGCGTTGAGTTTGGAGGGACTTCTGGCCCAACAACTTGAACTTACTGCAAGATTTGTTCCAATAATTCCAGTGCTTCGTTGATATTCCGCGATATCATTTTGCTTCTCGGCAAGCTTTCTAGGAGAATCGAGTGGGTCAAAGACTAATTGGAACAGAGGAACTGAAGTGGAGTTCTACCTATTCTTTGTTTCTGCTTGCTGATGCAACAAGTACTCTTTCAACGCTTTATCACTTTCTTGCTTCAATCTTGTACGTTGCTCTACGGCATCCCAACTGAAGGACATTGGATGGAGGAACTGGACGACTTGTAAATCCTATTCTTTGACCATAACTCTACAACCAATAACAATGTCTTTTATTACAACTTGTCGACTAATTTATGATGTACATAGAAGAGTTCACCAGATCGTTACTTGGCAATAATTACTGTGCATTCACAATGCTTGCTCACATAATCGCTGACACTTCCGAGAACAGCTCTCTTCAGTGCACCAAGTCCTCGCGTTCCAATAACGAAAACGTCAGCCAGCACTTCTGCAGCTACATCGCAGAGCTGTACTCGAACATCACCCTTCAACAACGTCGCTCTTAGAGGAACCGTCACGTTCGCAGTTCGAACCAGGTCAACGTATTTTTTAAGAAGAGCTTGTGCCTCAAGAGCTTTTGGTTCTGGTACATCGGCTGCGATACAGGCTGTGACGATGAGATTAGCTTCCTAGGAATCAACCATAGCGAGTAATTGGCACGTACTCATAAGAACAAGCTTGTTATTGATTCCAGTCGATGGTTTAATTAGGTTGTTCAACGCCCAATAGAACGCTTTTGAGCCGTCATCTGATCCATCTGTGGATATGATCATCAGAACCACGCGATATTGAACCACAGATGAAAAAGAAACTACGAACCAATCGCAACGCAGATGATGCGACCTCCGACGATATCTTTCTTCCAGTCTTCTGGGTTAAACTTCTCGAGGTCTTGGAAGTCCTTTGTAGTGTGTGTTGCGGTCCAAGATGCCATGTTTGTCTTTATTTTTCGGTTTGATTTTCAATGCCAGGTCAGAAGCTGGGAGACGAGGAAGGTTCTTATATTTCTTGAGAAGGGTTTTGAGTCAAGTTGACGAGTGTGAGTCACACTTGCAACTTCGCGAAATTGTTTCAAAGATTTTCTAAATAAAATGAGAATGGCATTGAATGTTGTACGTTTTATGTTCATTAAAATAAATAGTCTTTTGATTAAGCTGGTTGAAATCAGCGACAGCGCTGGAATATGGTAGATGAGGAAACGTTGTTCCTCCTCCTTTGGTCACAGTTACAGTTCTTTCGAGCAATACGCTCGTAAACGCAAACAACTGTCACAACGATAAGAGGTTGGGACGATTATGGGCAGGCGAAGTTTTAACCAATAAAATTGTATTCTTAGCAATGGCCATACAAAAACTACTCGATAAAATTTGAAAATATTGAAAATTTAAGAATTTTCCTAGATTTCTTGCAGTGATGCGCGATGTGTGACCGCGATTGTGGCAAGATTTGAAGCCGAAGCCTTGTCTCTGCCTTTGGACGAATTTCCTAATGAATTACCTTGCCCGACTTTCTTCATTCCAGACGAAGCTCGTAAAGTTCGGAACTCATCCATCTTTTCCTTATGAGGAAATTCGACCAAATAGGACGTCTTTCTTGTACCCAACAAAAGCTCAATACATTCCTCTGACTTTGCCTTCGCAGCTTTCGTCGTCTTTTCCTGAATATTGATGTTGGATTGAGAAAATGTGTAGGTCCCGTTGTTGCTCTCGCTAAGAATTATGAGAAGATCGAGATCAGGCATCACCATGAAGACTGCAGATTTCCAAAGAGATGTTGGGCGATTCAACTTGAGTCCAGTGTGGAACTATTCTGAAAGTTAGTGGAGGAAGACCCTGGAGGCTAAATCATACCATATAAGTTTTTACAAGCCCGTCGTTTTGGTCAGCTTGAGTTGAGTTGATGTCGCTGGTGTTATGCGAAATATTTCCATTCTGGCTGGTTGTTTGCGAATCCCAGCGCTTTTGAAAACAAGATTGATGGAGTCGCAATTGCAACAAGAAAAATAGTGACAGAATCAAATATACGGCGCACATTGAACATTCCTTCAGATTGTTGTGGTATGCCAAGATTGACGCCCTATATGTGAAGAATTAATATTTATGTGGATGGTTTACTGTAATAAACTTACAAGGTCAAGCACGACAAACAGCGTACTGATCGCAACAACGATCCCCACTTTCCTGCTTTCATCAAACTTCTCTGATGCCTTTCTCGTCATCCAACCCATAACAATGCAAAGAACTAATAAAATAGCATTGAATCCAAGTAACCCACCAAACAATCGATTCGTCGTGTCTTCTTTATCATCAGCTGAAGCGCACGCCCACAATGTATCCGAAGATCCCTCAAACGTTTGCAAACGAGGCTCCACACCAGACCCATCCAACACTCTGTTTGCAAACACACCTTCAAAAACAGAGACCATGGAACAACATGCAATCAAAAAATCGTCCTTCAAGAAACGCGATCTCGCGATTTTGGAGTATCCAAAGATAAGGAAGATTCGAATCGCTTTAGCAAGAATCATGCTGAAGATCATCCAAACGCGACTGCTGGGAGAATTGCATGTGCATGACAAACGGTGCTTGAAGTTGATAATCCTTGTGTGAGAATCGCAGCTGTACCAACGAGACAGCCTGTGAGAATGAAAATGCAACATAAAGGAGAAATCGCTTTTACGTCTGGCGCATTTCGTTTTGTAATGATACAATAGCCCATGATCAACAAAATTGTGGTTCCAACAAGAAACAGAGCGATTTGAATTTTGCTTACAAACCCAGGCGTGAATACTGGTGTGGGTTCACTGCAATCGTTCTTGTTTACGTTTTGGTATCCATAATCGCAGACACAGACTTGATCGGGGGCTTGAAACGGGTATGGGTCAATGCAGCGTCCATGAATACAAGCATTTTTGTAAGTCCCGTCCACATCGACATCACAAATTGACTGGCCGTACATTGGAGCACCATTTGAGTAGTTCATTGACTTCAAAAAATTGAGAGTTTTAAGTCCTGCTGTCGTGTTTGAAATGGAAGTGTAAGAAAATTGACTGGCATACTGTTTGAGATAACTGTTAATACTTAAATGAGCGCAAATATAAAGCTAGATTCACCTGAGGACTCTGAAGAAACATCCACAAGAACTTGAGCGTTGTAACGGCTTTTAAAGAGTTACTTGACAAATTTGTAGGATTGAGAACGAAATTCGATATGACAGAGAGTGGGTAAGCTCCTTTCACAGGTGAATCGAACGCAACCAAATTAGTTTGGAGTGACGCGTTTTGGATCACGCCATCTGGGATTCCTGTTACAGCGGCTTTGACAGAGTCAGTAGACCACCCAACAAACGTTCCATCATGGTGCTGGATCATCGCAGCTTGAACGGTAGAATCTTTCATCATGATAGCGTCTTGAGCTTCATACTGGTTAAGATATCCGATCGTATTGGGAATTGCGCCAACCAGTGTATTGATGGCTGTTGGGTTCTTGGCTAAGAGAGACGAGTTGACTGATTGTAACGTCTCAGGTTTCAAATGCGGTGAAGGTGAGATCCCGTTCTCAGCATCCAACATTGCCAGAAACTTGGAAAACGTGACCGTACTTCCCTTTGTCGCGGCTTGTCTGACCACGCGGATTCGGGCACTGTTGTTTGCTAGAAACGGATTGTCTTTCAAGATACGTGAGTCATTCCATTTCTGTATTGTTCCATCGAAAATTCGTGGTAGCACTTTTCGACTGAGCTTCAGCGGCATTTCACCGAGGCCTGGGAGGTTGTGCACGATGAGAAGGCCACCTGCAATTGCTGGTAGAACGACTAGATTTTCTGATCCGGGGATGTTTGGCTGAACGTCCGTATCGCTGCCTCCCCAGTCGATTATACCGGACGCGGTTGATTGTTGTCCAGTTTGGGAATTCGTGGCGTTGTACGACATTTGAACACCGTCTTTACAAATGTACAATACGGCATTAGGATCTTTTGAGAATGGAAAAGATTGAATCGAACTCACAATACATATTATTGAAGTCTGACACAGCAGCAACATACGGTTGCTGAGGAAATGTGGAGCCGCCACCTTTTACAACTGTGATGCCAGCAACGTGGCTTGCCAGAAGTACAGGAGGGACAAGAAGGAGAAGCATTATGGAGAACATCCTTTGAAGATCTCTGGACAATAAGGATTATTAGCTTCTTTGAAATTGAACATGAAAGTTAAGTCATCAAAACAATGAGACCAAGAGCCCAGACCAACGAACGGAACAAAGGCGGGTCTTGTTGGGACACTCAGAATGATTGATTATTGAATCAAATCGATTGAACAATCAAAAAGGTTAAAGTTATTTATTTGTCTCTAAAGAAGTGGAGGGAGAAAAGGATATAATTGACCCATAATACGTTACTTCGCGATAACAACTGTACACTCACAGTTCTTACTCACATAGTCACTCACACTTCCCAACACTGCACGCTTCAACGCACCTACATCACCATATTTAGCACCCACAAAAAAACGAAATCTCCAAAAAAAAAAGTCTATTTACCTAGCCCGCGAGTCCCAATCACAAACAAATCCGCCTTCAACTCCACAGCAACGTCACACAACTGCGTGCGTACTTCTCCCTTAAGCAAAATCGCGCGTAGGGGACAACGAGGTTCGCAGCTTTCACGAGGTCCGCGTACTTTTTGAGGAGCGCGTTTGATTCGAGACGGGCGGAGTCTGGTGCTGATGCAGGGATACAAGCTGGAGAAATATCGTGATATTAGAATTTGTGGTGGTATATTATTATTATGGACGTACTGAGGAGGACAAGTTTGTTGTTGATTCCAGTTGATGGTTTGATGAGGTTGTTCAAGGCCCAGTAGAAAGCCTTTGAGCCGTCGTCGGAACCATCTTGTTTTATTGTGAGAATTACGTTTGTCACGGTTAGAGAGGTTGTGCAATTAAATAACATGGTAAGCATACCGATCGCGACACAAATGATACGGCCGGCGACAATGTCTTTCTTCCAATCTTCTGGGTTGAAATTCTCGAGGTCAAAGTGTGTGGTGGCGGAAGTTGGAGATGTCATTTTGGAAGTCTTTTTGATGGGTGGTAGAAAGAAGAAGGGTGGTTGGGGAGGAGTTGGAGGCGGAATGGAAATCTCTGGTGGTGTCGTGTAAATCTTATGGTCTTCGGTGGGAGAGAGGAGGTTGTGGTGGGAGCCTGTAGGCACTGACGTCTCTTGATGTGATTCAACTTGGCTTTCTCTTTGACTCATTATTCCTTTTGGGGTATTTTTATGTTGCAACTTATACGGAAGTGAATATCTCGCGGAAATCTTATTCTATTCGTTTCAGCCTTCAAGAAATATTGCAAATTACAACCGATTATAGATCCATTAGATTAATAGCTTCTTATCTTCAGCTAAATATTAAGGATATCAAATGCAACTCATCTATCATTGTCTGAAAATCAATTAATAACCAAATGTGCGCGTATCCACAGTGGTACTATCCCAGCGCACCTTATCCAGGATTTTATCCACCGCTACAAATAGCGCCATGGCCAATGGGAGGTGGACCACCTTGGAACGTCATTCCTGTGCACCCCTCCCAATTGATACCACCACCACCCATGGAACAACCAACCGTCAAAGAGCCTGGACTGATAAATAAAAAGAAGAAGGGGTCGACAAAGGAAACAGAGCGGCCTGTGTGGTTGCAGAACAGTGGCAATGTTAAGAACAATGAACAAGATGACGGGGAGGGTATTGTCATATCAGTTCCAAGAGGAAACGGAGTGCTTTTGGATATTTCGGATGTTCGAGATGGTCAGAGAGAGTGGCAGAGGGAGTATGGAAGGAGGCCGCAACAGTATGATTATGATTCTCGGGAATATGATCGCAGACGATACGATGAAGACGAACAGGAGGAGGAATGGACGGAGGAGCAAAGAAGGCGAAGGAGAAGGAGAAGAATACCAGAGACTGAGTATGTGGCATCAAGGATTCCTGTACCTGTGGGCAGTGGGAGTGATGAATGGGTAGGAAAGGCTGTTCGTCGGTATGGACGGCGAGCCACCGAGCCACTTTACAGTGAACAAAGAAGCGAGGATACGCAAGTGCACATTAAACTATCGTTTGGTTGAACCCGTTCTTCTTTGTCTCAAATTGATTAGCGTCAAATGAGTCTCCAACCGAGTACTACCGCTACGACAGCCCCAACAGCCCGTCTCGTGTTCATTCTCCACGGCAGCGACACGTCCGCACAAGCCGAAGTGTGTGCGCGACTCGAAGGCGGCGGCTTCACCTTGCAGACCGTAACCTCGGCGATGTCTCTTCCAAAGACCCCGAAGTCGCTGTCGTCGCCACTGCCTCTGCGGCTTTAGTCACGCGGCTCTTTTCGAAGCAACTGCGCATCGAAGCAAGTGCCGATCGGGTCCCAACCGAAGCCGATGCCCTGCGAATCGCACTTGACTTTGCGTCTTCGGCCGTCTTCTTTGGCGGCCTCGGCGTGCTGGTCGGTGCAAATAGAGAACGTGCGAACAAGTGCTTGGACGACAAGTGGAAATGGGTTGGTGGCGACGGCGTTGTGAAGGAGGTTGTGGTGCTCGACAACCACGACTTTGAGAATGTGCGTATCTTCCTCTTTGCTCTTACTAATAGTAGGACTCTGGTTACTAAGAATGCACTCGTAGACTTGGATGCACTCCTGGGACGACAAGTGGATCCTAGACACAAAAGACTTGACGGTCGTTCAACAACACATGGGCGAACGGGTCGCTTTCTACTTTGCTTTCCTAAACTTTTACTTGCAAGCTCTTGTTCCGCTCTCTGCCATCGGCTTTGTCGTCTACTTCCTCTTCCCCGACTACTCCTACACCTACGCTTTCATCTTGTCCGTCTGGTCCATCTTCTTCATTGCTGGTTGGAAGCGTCAGGAAGTCTGGTTGGCTGATATCTGGGGGGCGACTCATGCAGACAAGTTTGACAGAGATCGTCCTCAGTTTGTCCCTGACCGTGTGGACGTGGACCCTATTACTGGTGAACCTGTTCCGTTCTTTCCCTTTTACAAACGTTGGTTTGTTCATGCTGCGTGTATGTACTTTACTCTCCGATCGTATGAGTGTAGTATGAGCGCATGAGTGTAGCATAAGTGTAGTGTTTTAAGTGGACTAGTTTGCGGAGTCCGTGAGTGCAGGAAACAAGTGAAATTGACGTATTCGGATATAAAGAGCCTGTGAAGAATGTGGCGGTGTCAACTAGATTTGGGCGTCCAGGTCATCTAAAGGTCAATTATTGGCACACCGAGGAAGTTATCTCATGGAGTCAGCGAAAGATTGATGAAGTCAAAAAAAGCGAGTGTATTCAGGGAGAATAGTGGGCCTATCGTCACAAAAATAAGAGCCACGGTGCGGACATTCTCTCTCTAACTACCAATACCAGACACAATGCCAATGATCCTCATCTTTACCGTTGCTGTATTCCTCATCTCGATGGTATCTTAACCGCAGAAATCTTCACCACCCAAGTGTACACTGGACCCAACAAGATGCTGGTTTCACTTATTCCAGTCATCATTTACGTTCTTTCGCTCCCACTCCTTCAACTCTTGTACACGCAATTGTCCAAGTATATTACTGACCTCGAAAACTCCCAGTCCGTCAACGACAATGATGCCTCATATGCACGCAAGACTTTCATTATCACTTGCTTGCTCACTCAATTATCCCTCCTCCTGACTGGAGTCCTCTATATTCCTCTTTCTGACCTCTTGGTTCCATACGTGAACCCATATCTTGAGACCTATGGTGTCGCCGACCACATTGTTGGCTCAATGCAACGCAAACAAGAAACCTCCTTTCCCTTTTCACTTCAAGAAAAGTTCTCACTTATTCCATCACCAACCAAATGTCAATCAAGCTGTTGCAGTCCTCCTTCCAGCCGTTTTGGCTTGGTGGTCCACTCGTGCCGTCTCTGCTGCTGAAAAGAAAGAGTTGTTGGAAAACCAACGCGAAGAAGCCGAAAAGATTCATCAAGCCGCCGAAACCCACGATGAAACGACTCCACTCATTCCACTTGACCAAGTCGTTTTGACTGAACAGGAGCAACTCAAGATTGACATTGAACGTGCAATCAGTCTTCCAGTTTACGAAATGTTTGACGAGTACAATGAATTGGCGAACCAATACTCCTTGCTGGTCATGTTCAGTGTTGCCTGGCCTATGTGTGCCTCTTTTGGCTTTGAACAATTTCGCCGATTTGAGAACCCACGCTTTCAAGGTCTGCAAGACTGTTCGGTAAGGATAATCTCCCCGCGTCTTAACATTGAAAAAGTCATGCTAATATTTTGATTGGATAGTCGTCCCCTCCCTATCCGCTCAAACTCCATCGCCCCATGGACCGACATTTTCCAGCTCTTCACTGTCATTGGAACAGTCACAACAACTCTCCTCTGCCTCTTGTACCACAACTGGAACCCAACCGTCCTCGCCTCTCAACAAACCCTGCCGCATATCTCATACTACTTTATCGTTCTTGTCATTGTGGAGCATTGTCAGTTCATTGTTCAGTGGTTGGTTGAGATTGGTATGGACGTGACTTGGGGTGATTTGAAGGCGCTTGCGGAGAAGAGGCGGAATGCGGAGCGTGCCTTGTTGGGCGGAGTTCGTGTTGGTCTTCAGGGTGGCGTTGCAAAAGTGATGGAGACTCATGAAAGTGTTATGGACAAGTTTAAGGACTTTTGAAGGGTGGTAAGAGGAAGGAGGAGTAAAATTGGAAGAATCTGATACTCGTGTGCACGTATCGAAGAACCTCTTAGCTAAACCGTTTTTTATCGTTTTATGTTTTTGTTTTTCATTTCTCTTCAATAAATAAAGTATCTCATATTACAGTTAAATCTAGAATCTAGGGAAGGAAAGAAAGGGGAAAGAATACTATACTCCTAGTTTCTTGTCATTACCAGTAGCAGTATTTCTGTTGTGTGAACTGATTTGGGACTGCATACCACCACCAGCTCCAGACAGTTCACGGTTGGCTTTGATGGAGTTTGCAAACTTTTCAATCATCTTGTAAAACACTTCCTCCATAGTTCCAAGCTCTGATATAATATTTGCATTCTGTTTCTCCATAGCTTTAAATGCAGAGAAATCAAAGGAAGTCGCCTGAAGTAAAACCATTAACGTTTTAAAGTGGAGAAAAGGTAAGAACGTACCTGAACCATGATTTTGGTAATCTTTGCCAAGGGAACGTTACAGTGAAGTAGGTCAAGATACAGAAACAATGACCATTGCTACAAAGACTCCCACCGCGATTCCGATGATGTTTTTGACATCTCTTGCTAGAGTAGCGGCTAGCGCGTCTAACACAGTATCGATGTCACCAGTGTAGTCGCTTGTAGGAGCTCCATTCACAATAATGTACTTTGGCTCTT
Source organism: Rhizoclosmatium globosum (assembly GCA_002104985.1). Lineage (NCBI taxonomy): Eukaryota > Fungi > Chytridiomycota > Chytridiomycetes > Chytridiales > Chytriomycetaceae > Rhizoclosmatium > Rhizoclosmatium globosum. The sequence goes on along the minus strand of MCGO01000061.1, from coordinate 166,705 downwards.
GAGGCATGACGCGAATCTGGAAATACAAACCATTTGCCTGATACATGGATTGTTGGTTCCCCAAAAACTGTAGTCGTTACTTCCACTTGGCAATAAATTCTGCAAATAATTTGCCGTAAACTTAATATTTGGATCAACCGCGGATGTAGCTTGTTTCAGGTTCCCCGCAGTGTCAATAATGCTTTCGTTTGTTGAAACACCGATAAGACTTCCCTTTCGCGTCATGACGTACATGAATGCGTGTGGGGTTTGGACGAATGAGACGAGCATGTTGTGCATGTCGGTGAATCCAATGTCTTGGTAAACGTAGGGTTTTAGTTAAACTATAGGATGGTTTTGAAACTCACCTGTTCCGTACACGCCAACGACATTTCCTTGGCATCAAAAAGGGGTAAGTTGCAGTGATACCTGCGTCTGCTCCGCCAGTTTGACCGGCGCCACCACCAGCAAACAAGTATGGATCAGTGTACAAGACGGTTTGGGTTGCGGGTGTCAAGGAAGCAGCGCGGATGTACCATGGCCGTTGAACTACTGCATATGAAATGTTGATGTTTACGAATCCGTCTGCAATCCATCTGTTTGGATCCCAGTTTCCAACTTTATGAATTGAAATAAATACAAGAAAGTGAGAAAGAAAAATCTATTGATATATACCTGCTGAAAGAGTATTGTGGATTTTAGACCAGTAGAGGTCATTCGCGGTGAAGTTCTTGGCAAACTGGCAAACTTGACAGTCGGGGCTATCTGGAACGTAGTTTGCAGGAGTGAAGATGACGATAGCTCCTGGACCTGATTGTTGGAGTAAAATGAACTCTCCAGTATTGGTTCCGTAATACACTGTCATTATGTTAGTTGGATGCGAATCATTAAAGGAGAATACTGACTATTTAATTGATTGTTCTTATATTTGACCTGTGAAAAAGGTTATGAGATTGCTGAGGTGAGATCGACATTAAGCAACAACACTTACTGCATACGCGAAGTTGTTGAACACAGATTGCTTGCTCGATTTGTTTACATATGCGGACATGGTGTTATAAATGTCGATAGTGTCGCTGTTGACTTGGTCAATTGTAGTCGCTGTTTGAACGCAAAAGATGTGTAAATGATATAACGATCTCAATCGCTAAACTTACAAATATGATTAAGCGCCATGGCGCCTTCAATATTTTGGATCTTGATTGCCAGTGAGTTTGCAACGCTCGACCCGTGTTTACGGAAAGGTCGTTGGAAGACTTCATTGACTGAAACGAAATCACAAGTGGAATAATCAACACCAAAGAAGCCTATAGAGACCACTTTGATGTTTATGATCGTTTCTAGGCGAGGTTTTTCGACTTACCACGATGAACGTTTGGATAAACACTACGAGAAGGACGGGGAAGGAGCAGGAGCGGCCCTTGAACTTGGAGGCCGCGGAGTTTGAGTTCACGGAAGCTCTTGTTTCCACCATACTGCGAGCTTGAAGTAATCTTCGTTTGGTCCAAGTTTCTGTGAATGCGTAAATCTCTTAACAAGGAATTGTCAGTTTTCGATTAACGAGGTGCCAACAAGAATAAATCGCCATTTTATTACTCATACAATGGTGTGTCACGCGTTTATATAATAAGGAGGATAAACTTGTATTAAATTGAATATAAGGGAAATACGATGTAGGAGACAGAAAGTAGGAATTAAAAAATTATTATCATGCTTTTCTATCATTTCCCGTTGCAGTGTTTCTATTATGAGAGCTCATTTGAGACTGCATACCACACCAGCTGCAGACAGCTCGCGATTCGCCTTAATCGAGTTTGCAAACTTCTCAATCATTTTGTAAAACACTCCTTCCATGGTTCCAAGCTCAGAAATAATGTTTGCATTTTGTGATTCCATTGCTTTGAAGGCACTAAAATCAAATGACGTCGCCTTGAAGATGAACGCGTTAATATAAATTGGAATTAGGAGACGGAGGAAAGTCAACATACCTGAACCATAATTTTGGTAATCTTTGCCAAAGGAACACTGACAGTGAAGTACGTCAAAACACAGGATATCGAAACCATAGCAACGAAGACTCCAACAGCAATACCGATAATATTTCTTACGTCTCTTGTAAGTGTCGCAGCAAGTGAGTCCAGCACAGAGTCGATGTCTCCAGTGTAGTCACTAGTCGGAGCTCCATTCACAATAATGTACTTTGGCTCTTGGGGCATGACACGAATCTGGAAGTAAAGACCGTTCGCTTGATACATTGATTGCTGGTTTGCAAAGAAACTGTAATCGTTAGTACCAGCGGGAAGGAGGTTTTGCAAATAATTCGCAGTGAATTGAATGTTTGGGTCAATCGCAGCCGTGGCTTGTTTCAAGTTGCCTGCCGCGTCAATGATGGTCTCATTCGTGGAAACTCCAATAAGGCTTCCTTGACGCGTCATGACATACATAAAGGCGTGTGGGGTTTGCACAAACGAGACGAGCATGTTGTGCATGTCAGTGAAACCAATATCTATTTATAAAAAATAGTGGGTATTTCGTATCGGTTGGGGCAAAGTGACAAACCTGTTCCGTATACACCAACAACGTTTCCTTGAGCATCAAAGAAAGGATACGTAGCTGTGATTCCAGCGGTTGCACCACCAGTTTGTCCAGCACCACCACCAGCAAACAAGTAGGGATCAGTGTACAAAACAGTTTGTGTAGCTGGAGTCAAAGACGCAGCGCGGATATACCATGGTCTTTTGACGACAACAAACGTGATGTTAATGTTCACGAAACCATCAGCAATCCATCTGTTTGGATCCCAGTTGCCGACTGATTCAATCTTGATGGTTAGATATAACAATAAAAGTTGCGGTCACTTCACCTGCTGAAAGCGTATTGTGGAGTTTGGACCAGTACATGTCGTTTGCAGTAAAGTTCTTGGAAAATTGACAAATCTGACAGTCCGGGCTATCTGGGACATAATTTGCTGGTGTGAAGACAACAATGGATCCTGGACCGGATTGTTGCAGCAAAATTAATTCGCCAGTGTTGGTTCCGTAATACACTTTAAGGTACTTGATTAGAACGCAAAGTTTAAATTATTGGTACTTACTGTTAAGTTGAGTGTTCTTGTATTTGACCTGGACATTCTTTTAGAACAGAATTAAAATTAAAAGGCGCAAGACTTACGGCATATGCAAAATTATTAAAGATGGCCTGCTTACTGGACTTGTTCACGTACGCGGACATAGTGTTGTAAATATCAATGGTGTCACTGTTAACTTGGTTGATGGTAGCAGCTGATTTTCACCAAACGATAAGACAAGTTAAATAAATTTAATCACGAACTTATATGGTTGAGCGCCATGGCTCCTTCAATGTTTTGGATCTTGATAGCCAGAGAGTTGGCGACACCGCGTCCAGTGCTCACTGACAAGTCATTGGAGGCCTTCATTGAATTGAACGAGATGACCAAAGGGATGATGAGGACCAGCGACGCCTGGGATTATGAAAGTAAAAGTGAGAAGTGGGTTTCAAATTACCAAAGGTACATATATGAAAGGCGTACCACAATGAAAGTTTGCATAAAAACCACTAAAAGAACGGGGAACGAACATGTACGACCCCTAAATTTGGTCGATGTGCCGCCGGAAGCGGTAGATGCTCTTGTGTCTGCCATACTTCGTGTCCAAACGAGGTTTCTGTCTTCTTTTTTAGAGTGTAAATCTATGAAAAGGGATGTTCGTTTGAAATGGCGCTTTAGCTCTCTCTGAATAAGAGATTTACGTCAGCACAATGCAAGTCAATCCTCAAAACAGCGTCCTTTGTCCCAAGCTGTGACCCAGTCCTTGTCCCAAACAGTAATAATTTCCGCCAAATTGAATAATGAGGAGGCTGTACATTTGGCTGCTGGTTTAGTTTCGCGAGGATTGGATGTCACTTTACTTGATCTATCTGACTCTGACAAGAAGCTTGAAAAGACCGTTAAGACAAACTCTACCATCAAGAAACAAATTGCAGTTCTTGTATCGGCTCCATTTACGGCCATGGAACGAATAGAGCGGTGGGCTGATGCAATGACTTTGACAGCTCCTGGACATCCCACACGACGAGCGACTTCAGATTCAGCCCGCATTCATCTATTAGTTCAGTTTCTTATTGCGTCTAAAGAAGATGGAGGTTGTGGGATCAAAGTGGATGGTACGAACACTGACTTGATCATCATACATGACGCCGAATGGGAAAAGGTACTAGACCTTAGAGATAAATTATGTTACATGTATTCTAACGGTCATTTTTCGAAGCTTTGGCTTTCGACTTGGTCCAAGAAATGGTTGTTGGATGTATCAGACTTCTCCTCTATTCAGCGGTATCTTGGTGATGAAATCGCAATGTACTTTGCATTCATCAATCATTTTCTTGTGGCGTTAATACCTCTTGCGTCTATCGGTGTCTTGGCGCATCTATTCTTGCCTGAATACTCTGCTTATTACGCAGTGTTTCTGACTTTGTGGGGAGTTACTTTTCTGGTCTCATGGAAACAGCAAGAATATAGTCTCGCTGAAATGTGGCGTTCAAAGCCTGAGTCGTCAAGCTGGAAGAGACCCGAATTCAAATCTGACCACCATCTCGCCAAGGAATCGTTGCGGAATCTTATTCGTTTTGGAAACGATGGATCGTTCATGTTTTCCTGACGGGTCCTATTGTGTTGTTATTTGCGGGTCTCGTCGCTCTTGCTTCTGCTGCGATTTTGATGATGCAAGTCTACACAGCAGATTTTTACAATGGACCGTACAAATCTGTTGTGGTGTGTAATTTAACTGTTTAATTCAAATAAGGCTAATCTTGAGCTAGAGTATGACGCCCGTTATGGTCTATGTGATGAGCATACCCACACTCCAATCCCTTTACCACACCATCACCATCGAACTCACAAACCTTGAAAATTCGCGCACACAATCATCCCACACGTCGTCGTTAACGCGAAAATCCTTCCTTCTCACCCTTTTGATAACTCAACTCCCACTCCTCCTCTCTGCCCTCATTTTCATTCCGTTCTCCGACAAGCTTTTACCTCATTTTAGCACTACGCCATCCCTAACTGAAACTTCGAACCTCTTGACACCGCAATCGCTGCGAGACCGCGTGATCTACTTTTGTATGACAGGTCAAGTCGTCAACCAAGCTACAGAAGTCCTCCTCCCATACTTACAGTCCCTCTACACATCGCATACCCTCAAAAGAAGTTTTCGAAGCAAGGCATTGTAAATGATGAAGACGACGACTCAGAGACAATCGAACAGAAGATTAGGAAACGCGTTGTAAAAGCGCTTTCCCTGCCGGAATATAACTTGTATGATGATTACGCGGAACTTGGGAACCAGTTTGCATTGATTGTGATGTTTAGTGTTGTTTGGCCGTTGGCTGGGGTTTGCTTTCTGGTGAATAATTGGATGGAGGTAAGGACTGATGCGTTCAAAATTTGTCGAGCTGTGAGGCGGCCGATTCCGAGGGAAGGAAGAGGGATTGGGCCGTGGTTTGGGATATTTTGGGTGGTTTCTGTTGTTGGGGCGGTATGTACGGGGTGGATTGTTGGGGTGTATGGGGGAGAGGTGAATTTGGAGGCTGCAGCGTCTGAACGGACTTTGGAGCGGATTCCACGGGCTTTGGTTGGAGTTTTTGTAGCTGAGCATTGTCATATTATAGTTTGGTGGCTGATTGAATTTGGGTTTGGTGTGGTGTTTGGAAGTGGAGGCGAACGCGAATTGGAACTTCATAATTCAAGGAGGAGGAATCTTCAAGAAACCATTGAACAAGTCCACAAGGAAGAGGATGGAGAGGAAGATATGGATGAGAGGGTGGAGAGAGTCGTGGAATTAGTTTCATCTGTATTTTAATTGAATAGATTCGTTCATGAAGATAATTACATTTTTGCAGAAACAGCTTCGCGCGTTAAAGAATAATAGATTAATGATTAAATTCCGTGGTCTCAAACACAATGCGGCGTTGGTTGAGGCCAGGCGGCCTCGGCGTCGTCGATTGGTGGCGCAGTATTTGAACTACGAAACAGCGAAAGACTGCGATGCATTTGAGGCGCATTCAAAAGCTCGTGTCGCAAAGCAGCGAGATGAACTCGTCGTATAAAGAAAGATTGGTTTAAAGAGAAAGAGAAACAAACAGAGTTAATCACCTAGAACAAATAATTAATATTGGTGAATGCTGCCCATTCTTGTTTTCTTGCTTTGACCTTTGATCAAACAAAAAAGAATGCCTTCAAAACTACCCACCGGCCGTCCTCTGGCATGCGCACTCGCTGATGCTCTCCTTCAATTTTTGGAACGTGAACAGTTTCCCCCGCAATCGGTCGCAAGAGTCTTTGGGATGGCACACCCAAGGGATTCTGATCTTGTCAATCAACACACTCCACAAACATCACGTCCTATGGGAGGATTGGACACTCCGACTCTCGTATTTCATGTATGGCTTTCAATTAATTTCATGAACAGGTTCTCTACCGCATACATCGCTGGTAAACAGAATTACTTTTGTTTGTTTGGAAGAAGGTTAACGTTGTGTCTCAGATTCCCTTGAAGAAGGAGATTTTCCGACATACTTTGAGCATTTAGTTTGCTCGCTTCCATCAGATACTCACTACACTACTGAATTGAAGGCGCGTGGATTCCAAAGTATTGAGTGGGATATATATCTTCTCCAGCAATGTGCTCGTGTTCCTATGTCTGTTCCTCTTAATATTCAGAAACTAAAGAATAGGTATGACAGCAATTTTACCGGCCAAACATGGGCACAACCAAAACATGGATGGCATCAATTTGCATTTATGGGGTTTGGACTTCTGTTTTTCGTGGCTTTTGCATTTATGATCATGATTTGAGAGGATAAACAGTGCTTACGCAAAGAAAGAGAGTTATTAAATCAGAATGCGTCAAATTTCTTGGCAATTCGTGGCATCCATAGAAAAAACCAAAAAAACCAAGAGGAACTCTCAAAGAATTTTTTAGTTTATTTGCATTGTGTAAACATTCCCAGCCAATAATGAACGAGAACCACATTCACTCAATCATACGATGTGCTAAAGCCTGCTGCTTAACCTTGGCCACATACTGAGCCTGCATCCAAAATGTCAGACCCTTCACTTCACACCACTACAAAAACACTCACCATATTCTTACGCATCATCATCTCCGCAGCACCCTGCGCGGGACTCAACAAATTCGGCTCATTTAAGAGATCTTGGATCCCGAGTAAGATCTGTTTCACTGTGATGGCGGGTTTCCAGCCTTGTGTTTCGTTGATGATTGAGAGACAGACTTGACCGTTTGAGAAAACGTTTGGGTGGAAGAGGGGCGGTGTGAATGTGCAAATGGGTGGTTTTCTAGCGGGGTTTGTTAGTTGGTTTGGTTGGTGAGGGTTGGTGTTAGGGGTGGTAGCTTACTGGGGGTATTCGGGCGGGAAGGAGAGGATCATCTTGTACGTTCCGCCTTCCCATGGTGTGTCTTTCTTTCCTACGTGGCGGTTATCATTAGATGGTGGGAGTGAGAGATGAAATACTAGACCTAACCTGGTACTCCAACCTCCCACTTCTGTAAGTTTAGTGAGTTGTCCGCGTTCTTGATAGGCTTAGCAAAGAAACCAAATGGATGGTCTTTGCGCCATTGTTTCCGCTCTTCCGTCAACCGAGAAATACAGATTGCGTTCATTTACAGGTTTTGGTGAACGAATGTCCGAAAAAGGGGAACAGTTTCGTTCCTCAGTAGAAATTAATCGCTTTCACCCGCGTGTCCTTTATTATTAACTTAACGTGAACGCTTCATTTGGAATCTATTTTGTATCCTCTCCCCTCCACGCCAAACTAAGTTTCCATCTTTGTCGGCTCCACACCACCACCGCCTCCCCCGCCACCCTCAGAAACAATCCGAAGAATCCCCAAATCATCATCCACATCCGCCCTCGAAAGTCCTTGACACCCAGGAGCAGGCACAACCGCCACCCCAACCTTCACTCTCCGACCCTCAGAATTCACATACGCTAAAACAGGACCCCGTCGACTCCGTTTCGATATCGACTCTTGGATCCATCGTGGCATGTTATTCACGTCTTGCTTTGTATGATTCGGTACACCAACGCGCCGTCGCACCCGTCGCACAGACGATTCAACGTCTCCAGAGTCTTCGTATGCGGGAAGCGTGGTTCGGTGGCGGTATTCGGATTCGAGGGTTTTGATCTGGTGGATGAGACGGTGTTGTATTTCGTCGCGTATGTGGGCGCGGGATCGTAGGAACTCTGCGTTCGCGGTTTCGACGGCGCAGGCACATGTTTCTATGGCAGAGCGTCGAGCAGCGGCTAGACGGGCTTGTCGTTTTGTGTCGGAGGAGGTGTGGGATGTGGAGAGGGTTGTGAGGGATGTTAGGAGGGATGGGTGCATGTCGGCGGCGAGGAGGTTTCTTCGTGGGAGAGTTCTGTTGATTTTAGGGTGTAGAAGGTTTCTGCGGTGTGATTTAGGAGTGTGCGCAGAGATCGGGTTTCTTGGACGGCTGTGAGGAGCAGGGATTTGAAAGGTGCATCGAGAGGGTCAGGGAGGAATGTTGGAGGTGGAGAGGGGAGGGAGAGGGTTGACTCGTCGGAGGAAGAAGAGGAGGATTCTGGGTCTGAAGATTCTCCTGCCTCATCTTCTTCTTCTGCCGGTTCAGTTGAAGCCTGAGTTTTCAGCTGTTCTTCTTGCAGTTGTTTTGAGGAAGCTGTGAGATTGAGTTGATGGGTTAGTCAGGATAGCAAGGCAAGGTGGGATAGCAGGCAAACCTTGTTTTCTTCGAGACTGAGGCCCTCGCGGCACAATGATTTCCTCGTCCTCGACATCATCCCCTTCCTCCTCGGCATCACCCGCCCCATCCTCGTCATCTTCCACATCGGAAACAACGTCATCGTCATCATCGTCTTCCTTGACATGAGCCAGGACAATTGAGGGCCGCCGCCTGAGTTCCTTCCGTGCGCGTGATTCATCGTTTGATTCCTTTTCTTGTTCTGGTTCGATGTGTTGTTTCCCGTTGTCCGTTTGGTGATTCGCAGTTTCCGAGAGCCCATTTGAAGTGGTTGGCGTGCCAGTGGTTGAAGTTGTTGAATCACGGAGCAGTTCGTCGACAACCGCGGCGGCCGTGACAGACTCGTCAGTTTGATTCAGTTCGTTGTTCTCTTTTGCGATGGCTTCTTCCGCGTTTGAGTCTTTGTCTTTGGTGGTTCCCTTTCGCGTGAAGGGCGAGTTGAGGCGGTACTGTTTCAGGCGCTTGCTCACGGGCGGCATCGCTTTCACTTGGATTCAGGTGGAAGAGAACTGGCTTGTCGGCGGTGGCGGTGGTGGTTGCGGTGGCGTCAAGTGGGGGGCAGAGGTCTCAAGGGATGTGGTCAGAGACACGCGATGTTTCAAAGTGAGCTTTTTTTTCTCCGACCACTTTGAGTTATTACCTTTCAGAATCGACTCCAATAAGACATCGATCTGAATAACGTTAAGAGATTATACAGATGGCATTTAAGATGTTGGGAAGCCAGGATTACAGTTTCTTTAGTCCAAGCTTAATTTGCACGATGGTCAGGATTATGACGAACTTGAGACACGGAGGTCTATGGCTGTAGGAAATTCTGGCGATCATAGAGATTCGGAAGCAACACTCAACTTTATGAATACCACGTCGTTTATTTCATATCTTTCAACTCCCACTATAATCTCAACCTCTTCCCCATCACTTTGGCAATGTCTTGAGAAAGTCAAAAACGGCTTCTTTTCTTGCAATCGACAAATTGTTGAGATCCATATTGCTAAGATGATGTTAGATGTGAGAAGATAAGACGAAGGGAAATTACTTGATTCCTGGCATATCGTCAGCACCATCGTCATTTTCGTTCGAGACTTCATCGTCCTCGTCTGCATCCACATCACGGTCATAAACTTGATCATAATTTTCGTTACTTTCAATATCTTTTTCCACCTCTTCTTCCTCGTCATTGCTTTCATCATTTTCGTCCTCAGCATTCTCCATTTCGTCGTCATAGTCACTAACTTCTTCTTTTACTCCACGGCAGGATTTAGCATGTTTTCTGAAAGAGCAACTGTTCTTCTGAGCGTAATTATTGCAGATGTGGCATCGGAGCATTCCATCAGGAGGGCGGAAGTACTCTAAGACGATGATTCAGAATAAAAAGACTTTATGAGAGCAAATTACCTTCTGAAGCATGGCTTCCCAGAAACCTAACCTTAAAAGAGTCGCAATGATAATCCTTTGATGTGAACGCAAGGCCTGCTTTGAATCCATCTTTTGATTGATTCTGTGACATCCTTTTATACGACACACGTTTGACACTGTTTCCGGACGAAAAGCCTTTGGTGGGGTATTTTGCAATTTACCAATCAGGTCATACACTTGCTGAAGATTCCTTTTCCAAGGCGACAAAGTCTTGATTGTGTCGTTGAGCTCCTTGATTGTGCTGTTGGCCGCTTGGATGTCGGTTTCAAGCGCGAGCGTCGCAGCCTCAGCGGTTTTGACTTGCTCCTTGAGAAACGCGCGTTCTTCGTACCAAGCCGTCTTCTTGGCGGTGAATTCCAGGGCCCGTGTCTGTGCAGCTGCGAGGGAGAGTTGTTTGTGTTCTGTGGTCAAGTTTGATGCGCGGTCGATGGCGGCTTTGAAGTGACTGATTTCGTGCTCGGCGTCGGACAGGACGGGCATGAGTGCGGCGCGGAGGGCGGGTTCGATCTCGCTCATGAACATGTCGCGGATGTACGATGGCTTCTCCTCAACTTTCGCGGCGGCTACTTGAAACACGCGCTTGTACACTGCCGCTGCGATCCATTTGTTTGGAGGCTGTGGCGTTTGTGGTGGCTGCGGCGACGGTGGTTGTGGTGCATGTTTACCGCAAAGCATTGTGAGATTTCCAGTGAGATTTCTGGTAATCGTTTTCCCGCCCACTTATTATTAGAACCAACCTTAGAAGGGTTAGGGTTGAGTTTGACTCACACCCTAGTCGTTCCATGGCTTGGTTATTTATATTGACTGACACATTCGCAAGCTGACAAGAGAATTGAAGATGAAGTTCAAATAAAATAAATAAATAAATTTAATTGCCGTCTGTCTAATAAATAACTTCTCCTAATCCTTCATAATCAATCACTCCACAGCCATAGCCGACCCACCTACAACAACATCCCCCATAGATTCTTCAGTACCAACAACTTCTCCATTGATGGACACATTCGCACTTGCAGAAAGAACACGCAACAGATTCAAATCGTCTTCTACATCTCTCCTTCCTAACGATTCACAACCAGAAGAAGGCACCACCGCAACCCCCAACCCAACTCTCCTCCCACCTCTCACAAACGTCGCTGACCGCATCCGTTTTCTCGTTTGCACCGCCGACTGAATCCAATTCGGTGCATCAACAGTATTCAAAGCACTACACTCTTTCCTCTTCAAAGAACTACTGGTACTACTAGGAATACTCAAGTCGACAACAAGACGACTCGCCAAATACTCGCTCGTCAAAGTAGTATTTGAATGCATGGAATCCGACACAAGGTCTTCCCGAATATGAGACCGACGAGCAAGGAAAGTGTCGTTGTGTAGTTTGACTGTATGCATGCATGTGTCGATGGCGTGAGTCCTCAAAGCGTCTAGTTTCGAAGAGAGGCGGGACATGTTTTCTGCGTGTTTTTGGGAGAGGGTGGAGTAGTGGGATAAAAGGGTTGGGTGGGCGTCTTGAAGGACTAGAGTTGTTTCGAGGTCGAGTTCAGTTGTTTTTAGGGTGTAGAGGGTGGATGCAGTTGTTGAGAGGAGGGATCTGAGGAGAGAAGACTCGGATTTTGCGGATGCGAGGAGTAATTTGAGGGTGAGGGTTTCTGTGTCGTCTGTGGGGAGGGGTGTAATGTCTTGTTGGGAGAGGAAAGAGTCGAGAGAGTAGAGGGATTCCTGGGTCTCTTCTGAGGTTGAAGAAGAGGCAGTGGCCGTTGAAGAAGTGGCCGAGCGTGCTTCTACTTGGTCATCTTGATCAGTTGGTTCCTGCTTTTGCGGCTGTTCCCCAACAACAACAACAGCATCACCATCCTCCGAGAGTTCTGACACGACATCGGACACGTCGTCGTCGTCGTTGTCGTTGTTTTCTTCATCATCGTCTTTTTGAATGTGATCGTTGTTGTTTTGAAACAGGTTAATTTGGATTGACGGGCGGCGCGGCTTCTCCTTTTCGAGATTGAGTTCGAGTTCGAGTTCGAGTTCGAGTTCGTGTTTTGAAAGTTGCGGCGATGGCGATGGCGATCGAGAAAGCGAAAGCGGAAGCGGAAGAGACGCGACGAGTTGTGGCGTTGGTTCGAGTGACGGCGGTGGTTTGTCTTTCAAGTTGTCGTTTGCGAAGCCTCCTTCGTCTTCTTCGTCTTCGTTCTCCACTGCTCCAACTTCTTCTTCTTCTTTCTTACCAAAAGAAGTTGCCTCAATCTGTGCTTTCTTTGCACTTGGAACAACATTCGCCTTCGAATCAATTGCTGAAACACTCCCTCGCGTCGCCCGAGTGCGTCGTGTTGCTGACCCGCGTCTAGTCGGTGCAGAATACTCTTCAAGATGCCCTGACGCTTCTGTGCCAATGGCCGTCTGGAAACTCATCAAAATGTCTTTGTTTTGCTTTCTGTGAGAATTCTTACTCATTCAAAAAATATCAACTATATTCTTGTTACAACAATTCTGGATTGACTTATTATGCTGTACTTAAGCCCTTCTTTCTCAATCATATTTATCTCAGGAGTAGGAAAATCCCTGAACAAAACGGCATTGAAAAACGTCCATACCATTTTGAGCTCCAAGCGTTGAATATTTGTCCGACATAGACTTTGAATCACGTCTGATACAATATTTCTTGATGTATTGACTAATATGAGTTCCCGCAGAGACGGAAGCAAAGGCAAAGAAGGCAACTTTCTTACTAATCTCTCTCTTCCACCTTCCCGTCCAAGATCTTTGTAGCGTACTTCAAAGCACAAAATACATGAACAGAATTGTAACATGTATGATATGTCTTCATTGCAGAAAGCATCATGCATCACAACCTTTGTTGGATTGAGTCCTTGAAATGCAAGTGGCTCTGGAAGCTCCTTGAGAACAGAGAATTCTAGATGAATAACCTTCTTTTGGTGCAATGTAACGAATTTCCCCCATTCAATCAAGTGAGAAGACACGTATCTCGGGCTCAACCTTAACAAAAGATTGCGTGATGAATGTTTGGATTGTGTTGCTATGTCGGATATGTGTACGCCAGAGAGTTCGGTGTATCCGTTGAACCTGTCGAGTAGACTTGTGTATGCTTTTACGACTTTGTTGTCAATTAATATTCCCTGTTTCAAGCAGTTTGGCCAGAGGTCGGTTAACGCTAGTCGCTTTTGGGGATGCAGGCCGCCAACGGTGTATAACGTGGAAGCGTATTCATTCAATGCTGGTATGGCACGGCAAAACCGTATCATGTCCTTTCCTTCGCGGAGATATCTGATAATCTCGTCTAACAATTCCTGAGGAAGCATTTCGATTGTGATTGAGCTCTCAGGCTTTGCTTGAGATAGATGGGCTGCTTCGACTTCAAGTTGCTTGACTCCACATCCGATATCTTGCATGGTGCACTCTCGCAGAGTAGCTTGAATTTCCTTCATGTCGAACGAATTGCTGAGTTCGTGATCAGAGCGGGTATTCTGAGGCTGTTGAAGAGGACTGCCAGTTATGGATGAATATTCCATTTTAACAAATTTAATGTCAATGGGTTGTGAACCTTCTCAAGACATCAAAAAACTAATGATACTTCATTATAACCAACTACCTAGTCACCGCAATTCCGTCGGTTATCCTGTGCCAACGGAGTCCAGCTCTCTCAATTTCATCCAACTAAATTTCAGGACTATTGAGAAAGTTTTTCTTATGGCTCATGAATTTAAGCTGCAATAATTGAAGATTTGTCTGAGGCATTTTTTGAATCACGTCTGAAAGAATCCCTTTTGACGCGTTTACTTCCATAACACGTTATTTAACACAATTTTGATGGGTTGAGTTCGCGAAATAGATTTTGGGCAGGAATCGGAGATAGGTATGCCATCATAGCGAGCTCGACAATCTTCTTTCGGTGTGTTGTGGTGAATTTACCCCATTCTGCCATTGACATGAAACTGTGTAACGTCAGCGAAATATTCTTTGATGAATACTGGACTCTCTTTTCAATATCTGATGGATCTATCTCAGAGAGTTTCGTGTATCCATTAAATTGATCAAGCAGTCTGATGTATAACTTTGGTACAACTTTGTCAGTGAAATCGTTTAGCTCAATACAATCAGATCAGAAGTTTGGCCAGAAGTCGAATACATCTTTTCCTGGATGCAAGGCTTCCATTGCATACAATATTGAAGCATACTTGTTTAAGGCTGGAAAGGCACAACAAAAGCGTATCATTGACCAGTAGTCGCGGAGGTACCCGACAATCTCGTCCAATACTTCTAGAGGCATCATTTCGATTGTGGTTGCGCTGATTTGTTCCTGTCGAAACTGCGGTTTGTGCTCTTGTTTGTGTTTTTCAAGTTTCTGTTACTTTTCAGTGTGTCGTCTCTTGCGCTGTCTCTTAGCTCTTTTGACGTCCTTCTTGTCGAAAGAGTCATCGTATTCTTCATACGAAGTGACATTGGCACGTTGTTGGCAGAGGCGGGTCGCCTTTCTAGTCCACATTCGTTTTTGGAAAGTAAATAGCGCATTAGCAGCATAATTATTCCAGTTTACTGACATTGAAGTTTGTGATATTCTTATTCACGAAAAGTTGTTTGGAAAACCAAAACTGAATGCTGACTGAAGAAAGACTTCCAACCACCGAGACTGAGGTTGAAATCCAGAGCAAATCCACGCATCTTCTTTCTTCAACATTCAAAGATTCTGCTGCAACATTCGAGGAGGAGGATGTGGAAGTTGCCCTTGAGCCACTCAAACAACTCCAACTTCAATTGGAATCATTGACAAAGAACAAGTTTGACGAAACCGATGAAGAGCTTGAGACAAGAAACAAGGCCTGGTTTAGCCGTGTGGCTAGGTATGTGTTGTGCTTTCAGCGAAAGCTGACCTGTCAAAACTCACCTCGTTTATCCCCCCCACATACTATACACAGTTTACCAGATCTTAAGCACGCGCAGTATCATGGAAACACAGACTACGCTGCAGGTCGCCTCCCCTTCAAGGAAATACAAGGTACACTTCGCTTTCCCCCCCTTCCTTCAAGCATTCCAAACTAACCAACTCTCAAACCCAAGTATATAGAACTGCCACTTTTCTATGCATGGGTCCTTCACCAGATCGTATCACTTCAGCTTCCATCCCAGTATTTTACGTTCCCTCCACGTCCACACTCGAAGACGATCCTGAGAAAGTTATCAAAAAGTATTGGGCGCTGATTGGTCTCCCTTCTCATGCGCCGACTGCGAAATCAGACGGATTCCGTCTCTTTCGCCTGACTCGGATTCTATGGATGTCGCGTGTCTGTCTGCGTTTTTGAGCGAAGACGTTGCTGTTGGGCGTAGACCGTGTGTTGTTGTTTGTCGGGCTTTGGGTTCTGCTGGTTCTGGGGAGTGGGACGCGTTGGGGAAAGTGAGGGAGGCGTGTTCGAGGTTTGGATGTTGGATGCATGTGGAGTGGTAAGTCGTTTGGAATACCTAAAGCCTTATAACGCTGATGTTCATGTATATAGTGATTCGGCTGCTCTAGTTTCGGATTCAATGACGTTGTCAACACCAAACACCCAACTAACAGCGTTACGACAAGCAGACTCTATCACTTTGTATCCAACACCTGCATTTAAGCTCCAGTCTCCAATCCTCACACCTGTCACTTTCTTTAACACTGTCGACCCACGTCTCATGGATCCACTCCACCTTGACGCGTTCGAAACCTTCACGCCGTCGGTTTTGGAACAAGGCGTCCTCCAAATCGGAGGTCGTCGTCGCAGCAGTGCTGGAGGTGCTTTGATTGCTAGTGTGTTGCAGCAAGGACGAGCGGGGAAATGAGTCGAAGCGGGTCTGTGTCTTCAGTCACAAGTGTAAATGGGGGTGGAGGAAGTACAGGAAATAGTGCAAGTTGCTGAAAAGGATGAGCAGTAGTGCGTTGTTTCATGCAGCGTGTAATGGAATTGTTGCTGCGGATGTTTGTTTGGAGACGACAAAGAGTATTTACACACTTCCTTGGCGATTGTTTTCAAAGAGCGGATGGATTGAAAATGTTGCGGCGCTTTATTTGGAGGGTAGACAGCTGGTATGTGTTTCCTTTTCTCATCAAATCTGCTATACTAAGCATACACAGGTTGACAAATTACTGTTACGCTAGAATCTCTTCCAGATATTGATGTTCATCATACCGCGTCGTCATTGGAAAACAACTCCTTGACTGTTTTGTTCCGGTTTCAACCAACTGTTTCTGTCAGCGAGACTCTCTTGACTCATCCCATGCCGCTGCCATTGCACAAATCTCATGTTCCAGAGAAACCAATGTCGTTTATTCCGAAGCCAGCTTATCAAGGAGCCAGCCCTTGGACTCCTGGATTCGGAACGAAGGAGAGTCTGATGGAGATGGAGCAAAGTCGCAGAGAGGCATGGGGGAATAAGATGAATGGCGAACTTGGAACTCGTGTTGTGAGTTTTGATTTTATTTTATTCCGAGGTTTGAGCCTAATGATGTTTTTTAGTTGTTTGATATGCTATCTGATGACTTGAAGGATTACCTTCAACTTGAGCTGTACTTTTGCAGGATTTACATGGATTCGCTATCAGGCGATGAATTATCGTGAGTGTTTTGCAATATGACACAACAAATTAAAAAAGACATTTTAATTAGATTCTTCAGTATTCAATCGCATCACGAACTTGTATCTCTTCTCTTGACCAGGTGACTGAAATCGGCGAAAGTATCAACAGGACATTCTCAATGCAGAAGGCAGTTGAGTCCCTTGTCTCAAAGCCAGAGTTCTGCGTTGAATTGAGATATATCCCACCTTCAAAAGTTCTTCCTTTCCGAAACGCCCAAACCACCGACGACCAGCCATTTATCGGCCTTGGTGGAATTCACTTCACACCTAGTTACTTAGAGCTCGAAGCTGATCCAATTGATCCTGGTGTTGTGAAGGACTTGGACGCTTTGAACGAATGCATGGCAGACGCGTTGGCCTCAGACCATGAAACAATCTTTAGCCGCGGAATTATTTCTAAATCAGGAACCCAGACGCCAGAGGCGGTCTCTCGAAAATCACACGATGTATCCGTATCGGAACAATCACTCCTCAACACACACTCTCCAGTCTTTTAGAATCCATTCTCAAAAAGGGGAGGGAGCTCGAACGTGGAGATCAGTTCCTTGCTACTCTCTCTGAAGTTGTTCGTCGCGGTATTGGCGAAGCGGAAACTTGTCTCCGTAGACAAATGGTTGCTGAAGAAGTCTCTTTGTTTAAGAGCCTTCCAGTGATTGGAACTGTGTTGGGACTTATGGGTGTGCTTCCGTCTCCTGATGGCGAGACTGCCATTGTGAGTGAAGAGAAGGCAGGTTTTACAAGGAAAATGAGTTTGGAGAGTTTGCAGCGTGCGACTTCGAGTAGAAGTTTTGACGATGTTAGTGGTGGTAAACGCGGTCCGGGAGCCGTGAGAGCTGTTGTGAAGAGTTTTACGCTTTCGGGAGGTTTTCATGTCGAGCCTATTGATGAGACGCAGATTGTAAAGGCTACTGTTGTTGAAGATGCTGAATCGAACAGTCATAGGGATTCGAGTAGCGAGGTGGATGGCTATGAATATTCGGGAGAGGAAGCTGACGGTGAAGAGGAGGAGGAAGAGGAGGAGCTTCCTGAAGGAGAGTTGGAAGACGATGAGTTTAGCAGGCGTATAAGTTATGTTGGGGATGGGGAGTGTCATTAGTTTGGTGGTGAATGAAGTTTTAAATTTCTTGGAATAAAGCACCAATTTAAAACAGAAAAAAAACTGCAGCAAGAGGGATTTATTACATGCGCGCAATCAAATAGTTACGATATTGCAGATGTCAGCCTTCATCAGAAATCCTCCTTGTCAGATCTTCTCTTTGCCAAAAACAGGTAAATCTCATCAACCGCCTTAAATCGTGGATCCAAATCGTCTTCCATAACATGCCTAAATCTAAAATGCTCTCCAAACTGTTTGAAGAAGGAGACTTCCTTGTCGAAATTCCTTCGTTCATAAGCCATAATGACAAGTGTGTTTGGGTTCTTATCGCAGAGGGCTTTGAGGGTATAGTTCAATGGAGCAAAGCAAGATTCGTCGTATACACAGTCGGCAAGCAAGATAACATCAACCGGTAGCAACGCTTCAACGTCCGGAGGCAGTGGCGAACTGAGCCCCAGTTCTTTGCATTGATCCTCCGAGCGCCACTCAAGAGTCTTCACTTGCACATTCGCAGCCCTTTCCGTATTCACTTTGAGGATTTGGCGCAGTTTCTCCACGTCTGAAACGACGACGGTTGCCTCGTTCACGATCGCACTCGCAACCAGGCCAAGAAGACCACAGCCAGAGCCAAGTTCGAGAATCCGGACTGGACCCACGTGCGTGTTCGGAGTTGATCTGGTTCCTGATCCGGAGAAGCCTTTGGTCACGAGCGACGGAAGCTGCTTTTCAAGGTACTTTGCGAGGACAAGACTCGAGTCCCAAACTGTCGCTCCGAGGACGTCCGCGTCTTGCTGCACTTCAAGAAGGGTGCCGTCGTTGAGCTCATATGTGTATGTGTGCGTGGTTGCCATTCTTGCTTGATTTCCAGTGGATTTCTTGAAAAGAGTTTCAAATCAAACCTCAAGTTAAATACTGTTCACGAGAATATTCATTCGAATGCAGAGTGAATGCACCTGTACACGTCATTCAGCATGCAAAAGTCATGATACACATTCAACTTCTGATATAAAAGCAAAGTACAAACAATAGGTATTCTTTTTCAATCAAAAACAAGTTAAAGAGGAGTTCAAACGACAATAATAGAAGGTGTATCTCTTCTCCACAAAAATACAAAAAAATAAAACGTTCAAGCCCACTCTCCTCATCCAAAAGTCACTTAAATCACTCGTCTCCATCGTCCTCATCATCGTTACCGTTGGCTGCAGCGGCAGCACTCTTCTTCTTCTTGTTCTTCTTCTTCTTCTTTTTGGCAGCTCCTGATTCACCTCCCTCGGCTTCGGCACCGGCTGCCGCAGCAGCTCCTCCTTTCTTGGGAATAACAGTCCATCCATCGTCAGCTGGAGCTGGGACTGGAGTTGGTGCAACAACAGGGGCAGGAATTGGAGCTGGGACAGCAACTGGGGCTGGCTTGGCGACAGGTGCAGTTCTGACCGGGGAAGCTGCACGAGCAACTGGGGCGGCCTTGGCTGGAGAAGGAGAACGAGCTCTGACAGGGGCTGGAGCTGGAGTTGGGGCAGCAACTGGCTCAGGCACAGCGACCACATCAACATCTTCCTCGTCTGCAGCTGTGGAAGTAGCGCCTGCAGCGGTGACATTAGACTTCTTGTTCTTCTTCTTCTTCTTGCTTGGACCAGCTCCAACGACAGCGGCATCTCCAGCGACGGTAGTAGCACCAACGACTGGAGCGGCATCATCCTTCTTGGCAACCTTCTTTGGAGCGACAGGTTTCCAGGACTCTTCCACAGGCTCAGGTGCATATGACGCGTAGTAGGTTGAAGTGCTGGCAATCACAGTGACAGGAACAGCTGGCTTCTTTCCCTTCGCAGGTTTCTGGCCTGGGACGAATCCTGGCACATAGCTGGCTCCAGATCCGTTAGGAACGTACTCAGTGCCATCATCAGCAGCATCGTCATCAATTCTGGCAGGACCTGCAGAGAAAGAGGAAGCTTCCTTGGCTGCGCGTTCGGCTCGTCGAGCAGCATCAGCGGCTGCACGAGACGCCTGGTCTGCGATAATCTTTTGCACAAGCTCAGTCGCTTTCTCAACTGCTTCGATTGTTCCACGAATCACGACAACGTCGCCAGAGTTGCGGCCGTTTCCACGAGCCAATTCAACGTTGGCATCAGACTCTGTACGGATTTTGCTGATGGTGGCTCCAGCCTTTCCGATAATGTGACCGCGGATATCGGCGTCAACTGGAACGCGAACAGTCACATCATACTTTGTCTGAATGCGAATCCATTAGTTTGATTTCATCAAAAAGGCCAGTTTCTACTCACCAACTCAACGAGTCCCTTTTCGAGAGACTTGACAGCAATGTCAACATACTTCGCGTCACCACGAACTGTAATGAATGCATCCGCGGCTCCAGACAAGGCGGCGTTGGAAATCTCTGCAGATGCAGCTCCAGCAGTGTCAGCACGAACCTTCTTGATCAAGTCCTGGATAGAAGCAGCTTCGGCATCGTGCACAGATCCGCTGGTGCCAAGGTTCTCAATGACCTTTGCAGGAAGAGCGACCTTCTTAGAAGTGCGGAGCTTGCCCTGTCAAAATAAATCAGGAAACACTGAAGAAACACACAAGTTTAAAGATGCAACCAACCTTGATATCCTCGATAGCCTTCTTGACTCCATCGACATTTTCAGAAGGACCAACAACCTTCACCTCAACAGTCTCAGAATCCTCGGAACCAGAGAACCAGTAAACAACACCAAACTTGCGCATTGTAACTTTAACAGCATCGCCACTCTTTCCAAGAACTCGAGAAACATCACTCTTTGGAATGCTAATCTCCTCAACGACAACATCGTCAGATGTTTCATCAATGAGAGCCAAAGACTCGTTGGCCTCCTCGCCTTCTCCGGCAAGAACTTCGTTCACAAGGTTGAGAACTGCAATAACAAGGTCATCGATTTGACGAACGTGTGCTTTGCAAGTGACAACATTGGAGTCTGCATTTCCAATAGCGGAATCACCACGTGGTGGGAACTGCACCTTCACCTTGTCAGGTCCACCGAAAGTGTCAATGACTGCCTTGATGCGGGTTCCGGAAACACCGATAATGTCCTTGTGGAGGTAAGATGGAACAGCGAGTGCTCGTGTCTCAACGTTCACAAGTTCGTCAGTCACGTTCAGGATCTTGTCTTGGACGCTGAGACAGTCGGCCTTGGTTCCTTCCAAGCTAATGAGGACAGAGATTTCACCGTCATCATTCTCGACATCCTTCAAGTCGATACGGACGTTGTGGGTCTCACGGAGAGACTTGATCTTGGATCCAGATGCACCGAGGACGTGGGGAAGGACAGATCGAGGAACTTCGAAGCTAGTGATGTAGGAGTTGAGGATCTCAGATTCAGCAATCTTCATGATTTCAGTCTTGGCAGCTTCAACATCCTTAGGGTTACCCTTGACGATAACGAGACCATCAACAACAGCGTTGGAGGCTTCCTCATCGTCAGCCTCCTCCTCAACAGCTTCTTCAGACTCGTCTTCGACCTTCACCTTACGCTTCTTACCACCCTCAGGGAACTGAACGGCAACAGCGTACTTGTCCATCAAAGCCTTGACGCTCTTACCCTCACGACCAATCAACTTACGCATAACACGGTTCTTCAAGTCTGGGATAAGGTTCTCCTCCAATACTTCCTTAGAAGCCTTTGAGCAGATTTGGAACACCTTGAACTCAACAGTGACTTGGTTCGCGAGACGGACTGAACGGTCAGAGATGATCTTCTTGGCAATGGCGACAATGTCCTTGGGTCCAGTGAAGGTAATGACATCATCAGCGTCCTTGGCAGACTCAGTGACTTCAACCTTCAAGAGAGACAACATGTGGTGGTTCTCGGCAGTGACGGCATCAGCAGCCTTGGGTGGGTTTGCAATCAAGTTCTCCTTGATGAGACGGATAAGCCATCCAATGGTCTCACCGCGACCGTGTTCCTGGACAATGTTGGATCCACTGCTGACAGGAGCTCCAGCACCCTCTCTCAACTTCTTTCCAGTTCCCTTCTTGACCTTCAAGGTCTCGGTGTAAGAACCAAGCGTCTCAATACGCTTCAGTTCAACCAAAACCTTGGCAAGTTTGGCCTTACAGTCAGCGACGAGCTTCTTAGGACCCTTGATGACAACAGTGTCAGCGTCCACCTTCTTATCGTCCTTCTTCTTGTCCTCCTTCCCAGTGGCGGTTGGGAAACGAATGCTGACTTCCTCGTTGTATACAGACAACAACTCCTTCAAGTCCTTTCCACCAGCTCCAATCAAACGACCGTGGAATTTTCCAGGAACAGGAACGACTTCAGAAGTGAAGTCGGCAAATGCCAAAGAGACGGAAAGGATCTCTGCGCGGACCTTTTCGGCAAAGGCAGCAACTTCTTCGTCATCCTCAGCTTCCGCCTTAGCAGCACCTGCAGGTTTCTTGGTAGCGGCCTTGGCGTTTGGAGCACCACCAAGACCTCGTGGCAATCGTCTCACGACAACGAGAATCTCATCGGACCCTTCACTCTCACTTGGAACGACAACATCCGCAAGACGGCCTTCCCAAACTGGCTGAGCCTTCATCTTGACGATATTCGCTCCACCCTTTCCAACCACAAACTTGTGCAAACCGTGTGGGATTTCCACTTCTCCGAAAAAGAGGGACACTCCCCATTCTTGGACGAGTTGGTTCAACTGGATACGCGCGGCTTCGGCTTCGAGTTTTGTCTTTCCTTGGATTTCAATGATGGGGTCGGATGGGTTGTCAAGCATTCTGTGGATGGAAACGTTGTTTGCTGTTTCGATCTTTTTGATTTCGTTGATTTCCTTGGTGAAGACGTATCGGAGGAAGAGGAGTGGGTTTGTGGAGGCGGGGAGGGCGCGGGTCAAGTGGATTTCTTCGAGGCTGACTTGGTTGGACTGAGTGTGGAAAGGAAGTTAGAGTGTATTTTTTAAAGCTTAGTCCAAGTAATTACCTTTTGCAAGACGGATTGAAGTGCAACGCTCAACATGGTATCTGGTCCACGAACAGTGACAACATCGCTTGGGTCACTGGCTGCTGGGAGTTCAACAGAGCATCCAGTGGCTTCCAAGATTTCCTGCAAGTTCTTTCCTTTGGCACCAATAATGAAACGGTGTTGTCTCTTCTTGATTGGGAAAGAAAGAGTACGGGTAGTTCGTTGCTATTATATATAAAGTTAGTTTGACATTAGACTTGGATGAAAACCAACCAATTCTTCATAGAGGCTACGGATCTGCTCTTCAGCGGCCTTGACAGAGTCTCTTGGTCCGACAATAACAATCTCGTTGACATTCTTCTCTGGAACACCTTCCTTCTTTTCGGCAGATGGGGCAACCAAGGGAGGAATGTGGATACGGGTGCCGGTCTTCTCTTCGATACCTTCAACAGTAGAGTTATTGGCACCAGCAATGAAAGGGTGGAATGCGCGGTCAATGTTGAGACGGGTGCTGTAGTTTTGGGTCTGGGTTGTTTTGTCATCAGTAAACCAAAGGAAAAATAATCTTGAAAACTCACTCTCTTAGCCTTAATCTCCTCGATTTCCTTCTTAGCTTCACGAACACCCTCAAAGTTACCCTTGATGGTGATTGGCTGCTCTTCATCCTCATCCACTTCTTCTCCCTCCTCTGGCTTTGCGGCCTTTGGAACGTTAATGTTGGTTCCGGTACGAGCAGTCAAATCTTTCAAGTTCTTTCCACCGGCACCGAGAATGTGAGGACGGACGGACGAAGGGACCATGACAACTTCAGTGAGCTACGAAATCTTGTTAGTGAGCGACTAGAGGGATACAACATTACGCACGACAACTCCGATAGCAGTAACGAGTTCCTTACGAGCAGTCTTGACGCTCTCAGGTCTTCCAGTAATAACAAAAGTGGTTCCGTTTGAGCGAACTTCGATGGTGGTCATGGTACGGAGAGCGATGGCCTTGGCATGGTCAGCAACAGAGTTTTTACCAGTGGAAGGAAGCTTTTGCTGTTGTGACGGATGAGTACAAAGTTCCACGAATGAGGTTTGAAAAACAAACCTGCATGCTGCCAGGGATTTCAAAAGACTCGACGACTCTCTTTCCCGTTCCCAACTTCTTTGTTCCAGATTCAACTGCAGTAATCTTGGAGACGGCCGGTCTCCAAGCCTGTGTTGGCTTTGGAGCAGCAGTGGTAGGAGGAAGAGCGGGGAAGAGGTCCTCTGAGTTCAAGTCCAGTTCCGGCTTTCGTGCAACATGCGCAGAAACATCGTTTGTGGCAAGAATGTTTTCGAGGTCGTCGTGGGTCGTTCCGTTTTCGACAGGTTCGGCACCGTCAATTCCGCGACGGAGTTGAGTGAGGATATCGTTTTCCATTTCTGATGCGTTTGTTATTGATCGCTGAGAGAGAATTCTCTTGATTTATTTGATGGTTCCTGGGTGGGTGGCAGTTGGTTGTTAGGGCCTTGAACCAACTTTGTGAGAGAGAGTGAGAGTGAGAGTGGGGGGAAGGAGTGGGCTGCCCTCCGTCGAAGCAAGGCAATCAACCAATCAATCAATTACTCTAACGCACCGATAGAGGACTAGTTCAGTACACCCTGGTTGATAAGTCTGTTCCAACTGGTTCTTCGTCTAAGACAAGACAAAGCGGCAAAACAGAGCAAGACGACGAGGGGAGGCCGGGATGGTTTTGGTTTTGGTTTGGTTTAAAGCGGCGAAAGAACGGGCTTTAAATCAAATCAAAAGAATGAAACGGGTCGGGACTCGCGGGTCTGTTGGGCAGCATAGTTAGGATTATTGGTTTGTTGATTTGTGATTTGAGAAGGCGAGGAGGACGGCCAGGGCGATCATCCGCTCTCGGCTCAATTGTAGCTGGATGCAGTTGATCCGTCAATCCAGTGCTTGCTTGATTGAGGGTGTGGTTGATGCAGTGTCAAAGGGGCTAGAACACACCTTTGGGCAATTTTTGTGATGTGGCAATCGAAGAAGGAAAGAGAACATCCTCAACCAACAGCTACTTTAAAAGAATTCAGCTTTATTAGCCTGCCATTAAGAAGTGTATTCGTCTCCTTATTCTTCCTGTTCTCCTTCCTGTTCCTGTTCCTGTTCTTGTTCTGCACGTTCAACCTCACCATCATTTCCGTTTCTTTGTTCCGCAGCTTCTTCTGTTGTAGCTGGTACATCAAGTTCGTCCGCTTCGGCACAAGCATCGCACATACCATCGATCAGATCGCCTTCCTCAAACTTTTCACCGCACTCACATTCCTCATATTTGCAGTCATCTTCATAATTATCGCAAACATCGCATCGAGGCTCGTCATCATAATATTCGTCATCATATACAAATTGTTCATATTCAAGCATCTCATTGAATTTGAGTTGTTCCCTATGATTTTTCATCAAACCCTTCATATCCCCATTCGTTTATGTTGGGACTGGAATGAATCCGATTCGGGTTTGGAAGCCATCTTTGAAACAAGTTGATGTCTAGGCCTGGTGGAACATACCATCGTCGTGACTCATCCCACCGAGCACCCAGAGATTCGAGTTTGCTGAGCAACAATTGACTGATAAATTCCCAGGAGTTACTGCGATTCAAGGAGCTGTCTTTGGTCGTCCATTTATCAGCAACCCTAATATGCCTGAGCTTTTGCGAACTGGTGGAGCATCGAAGGACAATGACTGCAAGACTTGCTACACCCCTGGTGCCGATCCATCCACCAATTTGAACCCTCATGTATCATTATTCCTCCTAATATTTCGTGGACGACTTAACGTTGGCAGTAAATCGTACTTTATTGAAGATGGTCGTTTGAATGATTACTTGTTCAATGATCACTTGGATTGGGCTTCCGCTGCAGCTTGCTCCTCCAAGGCCTTTGCAGCAGCTTCGAGTGGAAGAGTCTGATACAGTAGTTAGTGCATTGCAATTAGCAGGAAGCAAACACCAACCAAATCGGGCTGAAACAGAACATCGGCGCCCTTCACACCAAAGACCATTCCAATGCACACGCAGCTAAAGAGACCGAACTGACTGATTTCCATTGGCCCAACTGGCGCAACTTCGGCATCAGTCGGTGTTTCTGGCAAAGAGACTGTCAGGCCACAACCACATTCGAACCAGCAAAAGGACTCACTCCGTCGTGGCTTCGCAGTTGTGTAAAACCGGTGCCGAGATCCAATTCGAAAGATTGGAAAAGAGAGGCGACTCAGTCCGTTCATCTGTTTTTGAGATAGATTTTGAAAATAAACAAAAGTAACTTCTGTTTTGCAAGTCCACCTGGAATGTATCTGCGGCGGATTGCTGTTTTATTTTCTTTTGGACCAACACAGCAATTTTTCTTCTTCACAGAGACACAAAATTGTAGTGTTGGTGGAAAATTGTGTTGACACACACACTCCCACCTCCAGTACATAGAGACCATAAAAACCTTGATGGCAGATTTCCCCTTTTGCCAATGAGATTTCTATATAAATTTGAACATATATCAACACAGTATAGCAGTTTATCAGCTTTGATTCAGTTCTGATGTCAGTTTGTTAACAGTGTGGATATGGTACCAAGAAGCATCCAGAGAGTGTTGCACATTATCTTTCTCTCTCTTTCTCTCTCTCTCTTTCCTCATATTTATAAAGTAACAGATCCTGAGTTTGCTTTTTTTATTGTTTTCAAACTGAGTTGTGATCGTGAATGGCTGCTCCAGTTCCACCAGGCTGGGGTAAATGCCGCAGATGTCCTGGAATGTTCCATGAAGCATTATTGAGCAAGGCAGACCTTTGTCCGCAATGTGCTTCAAATGAAGTTGTGAGCAATAGTTTGGCGCCATCCAACATGCCTGGACCAGCTGAATCTTCAGGAACCAGGTCTTTAGCTTGAGAGAGATATTTCTAAAAATACTGATTACAATATACCAGAAGTACAGCCCGTGCGACGGCTGTCAACGATTTTAGAGGGGCGATGATTGACTTACTCCGTTCACAGTCGTCAACTGTTGGCGGATCACAAACAACCCCAACAGCAGCAAGAAATGAAGCTGTGTCTAAATTTGGCCCATACACTCCAAAGACCAATTTTATATCTGGAGCATCAAGGGTGGTGAAACGGTCAAGTAAATCTTCAGACGCCACCTCGTCCATGGCTAAGAAGGCAAAGAACGGATCAGTACCAGTTCCAAAGATCCTTCCAACGTACACTTTTACTGCGACATACTTGTTTGGTTTTCGAGCTTCCGATGGACCCAACGAAAAAGACAGAATTGATGTCTATCCTCAGCCAGACGAGGCAGTGTAATCTATCTTTAAAATTACACATCAATCACTAAATTTTCTTCAGGAAGAAGAGATTGCGATTGTTGCATTGCCTGAACCGACCATTTGTTATACAGCAAGGCGAACTTCTTCAAGAATTAAAGACCTTTGCGTTCGAAACTTTCCGAACAGCATCAAGACTTACCTATGAGTTGGCAAAGCAGAACATGAAAACTGCAGTTCAGCAGGGCGACATTGAAGCCAAAAGTTTCTCAGAACTGAAAATGGAGACTGCATTATCTGAAAGCCGATCCTCCGATTATGAGCTTGCTTTTGTGATACTTTCCCATTCACCAGGTCCTTCAAAATCATCTCACGTTCAGTTTAATGTGACTCTCTCAGCAGAGCAAATAATGCAACAGCACCAGCAGTTGCTGGATCAAAGGGGTGAACTTGGCTCTAAAAAGCCTATGGATGCCTTCCTTAAAACCAAGAAAAACATTGGTACTAATAGAAGCACTTTCTATGTGACTGCATATTGCCGAAACAACCCGCCTCTTGGTAAGTTGAAAAGTAGGTTGTATTCATTGTCTTAAATTTAAGTAGGTGACAATCATGCTTTTGATGGGCAGGAAATTGAGTGGGATGTGCCTGAAGATGAGGATTTGGAATCATTGGACATTGAATTTATCAAAACAGGATATCATTCCTTTACTTCTGTTGCAATGAGCCCAAACGTTGGCCTTGTTTACCAGCCTCCAGCAACAGCAAGAGCTCCATCAATGAAACCAATTGCCACAATTGTCTCTGATGACAGCGATGATGAGTTTGCAGGTGTGGCGTCCTTCAATAATTTTGTGTTGGTTCTAATTTCATGAAAGCTAACATGGAGTGGGCAATGACGGAGTCAATGAAATTATCCGGGTCTGTTTTACTGAGCGACTCAACTGTTACACTTGATGACGATGATGACAATGTTACGCGTACTGATGGACAGCTACCAGAAATCCACATTTCTCATCAAGCATACTTAGACGAGAGTTTCGTGATTGACGACGCGCTTCAAGTTTGCGAAACTATTCGAGTTGGCGAAGGGAAGAGATTGAATGGAAACTTTGATCCAACTGTGAAACGAGAGTTGAAAGGGGCCGGTCGCGGCCTCACAAGTGATGAAGTTGTATCTTTGGTGCATGACTTGTCTGAGGACAACGATCCTGTGAAGCGAAGCCAGTTCTTTGTTACTCCCATACTTCAAACAAACGATCAAAACAAAGCAATTGATTGTTACAGTCATGTTGTGGCAAAAGAGATGCAAGACTTTCATGAAACCAAGTTTGCACTACCGCGGCTATGGACGCAGACTGCAAAGCGTCATACTACAGAGAAATTCAAAACAGAGTATTTCTCTAAAATGGAACAAATGAGTTTGATTGTACAAGGATCGGTCAGTAAATGTTTCACCTCTCGTCTAAAGTTAATCGGCCATTTACTGTAGTTACTTGCTTATGCTTTGGTGCATGAAAAAGAGTGCAGCATGTTTCCAAACATCAGTGAAGCTGTTTTGTTGAGTTTGTGTGGAGCACCAGACACTTTGTTCACCAAAACTATGGTTTATGAAATGGGGTTTCAAAATGCCTTTCGACGCAGCGAAACAGAAGAATTAATTATGGACTACCATTCTGAAGTTATCGAGCTAATTGATAGATACAATGAATTAGCTGGAAAGGAAGGTTTTCCAATATTCAAACTCCCCTGCGAGTACGAGGATGTTGCGAATCTAACCACACCCAAAGTATTTGAAACGTTTGTTATTCTCAGCGAATGCAAGTGGAGGAGGTTACTGGGTCTTTCTTACATCAAGACTGGGTTTATTCAATGGTTTCCTCGGCATGAGGTCCTTTTGCCTCTCCTTCCATTTATTCCTAACTTTTTTAAGACTGTTCACTCCTTTGAGGATTTTCGCAAACAGTTTAAGGAACCAAATGGGACTGATTCGGAGGAGTTGCGAATTACGTTTGCAGCTTATATGCGCCTGGCAAAGACATGGAAACCAGTCTTTTGGACTCACGTTCTTCGATTTGTCAGTGGACAGATGCATATTCCAGTTAAAACAAAAATATCTTTGAATATCGTCTTAAATGGAGGTTCTGGTGTGTACGAGGCTCGTACTTGTTTTGCTAAACTTGATTTGAGTCCTTGGAAGACGGAATGGAATGATGTTGAACAAAAAACGGATGAGATTATGTTCTGGGAGGCACTAGTGACTCCTTCAGATGATGAGGCGGCACGTAACAAGGAACTTTCTTTTAGTTCAGTTTAACGAGGGTTTTTTGGAGAGGAGAGAAAAGGGATCACTTGTTTATGAATATAGTTCATTCATCCTCACTATCTTCATTGAAATTGACATCCATAACACCACCATTTTCGTTAATCCAAGCTTGTACCGCAGCTTTCGCGTCAAGAAAGATTATGCGTCCATCCTCACCGTCATCCTTCAAAACTTCGTGTTCGGACCAGGTTGTCTTAAATTGAACCAACTGGTTCTCAGTCAATGGACATTGTACTTTTCCAACTCTTGCTCTCCTACTTCTCTCATACGGCATAAACGTAGCTGCGTCCGCTTCACTAATTTCGCCAACGCCATCATGCTCTTGACGATACCTCCCTCTTGGATCTGTTCCATAAAGTCTTATATCCTCTTGTTGCAAAGCATCACCAGGATCTCCTTGATTGTTTTCCTGGATGTGAAAGTCTGAAAGTTGGCTTCGTCTTTGAATCAAGCCAATTAAGAACACCTGGCTTGGAGTTTTATACTTGTGCATTCGTTTTTTGTGGTTATTATGTGCTCCAACAAACTCATTCAAAATCTGTTGGATCCTTGGCTTGAAGACTTGGTGAAGAACCCAGAGCTCCCAGCCATTAATAACATTAAGCTCTTGCGCTTGCTCCATTGTCTGAAACAATTCCTTAAAACTGGTAATGACCTTGTTTCCAAGATCTAGGTTGAATCGTTCAATGCGCTGGTTGTGTACAGATCGTCCGGCAATTACAGAACCTCTATTCAGACCTTGAACTCGAATCATCTCCTCAGCCACAAGTATGTTCTCTCCTCCTAAAATTACGTTCTCATTAAATAGAAAACAGGAAAACAGCTCTTACCTTTGTCACAGCGGAGGCGGGATGGGTACCCATACAAAGCAACACCTCTGCTGAACGCTTCATACATTGTCTCAGCCCTGTTATTTGTTGAAACAACGCAAAAAACACACAGATGGGAGTAGCCGTCAATTCCTATAAAAAGTTAGCCTTCACAGAATCAAAGTCCAAGCTTACCAACGTGTATCACAAACTTGTATCTTACAAGTTTGTGATTGCCATCAATATGTTGTAACGAATGGGGTCCTGCAACAGTATACTTTCGCCTAACGATGGCCTTTATCAATCTGTTGAAGACACCTATGGGATCTGCATCTTTCACTGCTTTTCGAACGCGCTCCCTTGTCACGCGTATTCCCTCCTCAGAAAGCAAGTGGGCCTGAACAAAGTCGGCCCCACTGCGGCGATGTCGATTGATTATTCTATGCACCGCACGCAATAGGTTGGGTTCAGTCACGTCGCTCCATACAAAGGGATCCCTAAACGTCCCTGCTAACGTGGCTTCTTTAACTTGCTTAGCAATTGTTCCACGATCAAGACCGGCTAATTCTGAAATAGTGACCCACTTTACACCAAACTGCCGTAATGCTTCAACTTGTTTCAAATCCACTATTTCGGCAGGTCTTCCTGGAAGACCAGTTTCAAGTTTAGATACTCTGAGTTTTCCGCTGTACATGTTTCTTATTGTTTCGTCTACCCGGGATAATAGAGATTGCAATTTTGATTCGGCTAGGTTTAGAGCCCCTGTCAGTTCTAGTACAAGAACATCACCAAGAAGTTCTTGTTTAGAAAGTATAAAATGGCATAGAGGCGTCAAATAGAGGATTGCTTGGTGGAGGGCGTCACGATCCATAGACTGGCGTTCCATAACCCGATATGATCGTCGCAAGATTGTCACTGCATATTCTGTGATGGATTCTATGAGATATATATCTCCTGTACAGTAGTCTCCGTCGTCTTCGTTGGCTTCGTCGTCATTGTCTGCAACAGCGTCAAGTTCCGCTTCATCATGAAGTTCTTCCAAGTGTGT
This sequence comes from Rhizoclosmatium globosum, assembly GCA_002104985.1. Classification (NCBI taxonomy): domain Eukaryota; kingdom Fungi; phylum Chytridiomycota; class Chytridiomycetes; order Chytridiales; family Chytriomycetaceae; genus Rhizoclosmatium; species Rhizoclosmatium globosum. Next base: position 135,389 of record MCGO01000061.1, on the reverse strand, counting down.
CAAGTGCGCCTCCATATTCCTTGTCAAGAAAAAAAAAAGAAAAAGAAAGCATTCTGTTATACTTTGAGAATGTCATTTATTTCATTTATTTCATTTGTTTGTCAGATTTGACAGTTGGCGGGATGCACCAAATCCTGACAACACTCTTTTGCCTTCTCAAAAACCTCTCCCAAAAACAGCAGCGTTCAATACACTCGCGTCCGTTCAAGGGGCACTCTCTTTGACGTCATGCGGGCTGGCCCCCTGCAGTTAGCACGTCATTGTAGCAGTGAATCCGTCACCCCTTAGCCCCTTGCCAAAAAGAGTGATTGAGCCATGCAGCTCTATTTCATCAGCTTTTTCTTTCATCTGCTTTTGCGTCAAACAATTGGGTAAGTGAAAACTATAATGCGACGCGTCCTGACTCCATTTATCACTACGCAGACCTGCTGTTCCTGTGATATCTTGACATAATTCTCCATACTGTTTGTGTTGGCTCATTGTTCTGCATTTTTTGTGTTTTGAATATCTATTTAAGTTGCGGGATAGTTGAATATAGCTGTATGAATAAAAGGAAGGAGGAAGTGGAGGGGAGGAGGAGTTTCCAATTCAAAGCAGCTAAGCAAAAAGCACCATCCCAATGGCAGCGCCAATCAACTGCGACGAACGCCGTCGTCTCGCTCGTATCGCGGCACGACTAGTCCTCAATATCCCCGCACAGCAAATTCAAGCGCGATTCGCGATTCTCCAACATTACGACCCAGCATTCCTACATAATTTGTTCTCCGACGCCTCATGGCCTACATCTCCGTCTACATCTCTTGGGACTATGTCTCTTAGCGACCCCCTTTCCGTTGATTTGGCACTTTCGCTCCCGCCTCCAGTTGTTGGTCAAATTGAGGCTCGTATATCAAAGCTGAGAGCTGATCTTGAGGAAAAGGTGCTGGATATGCACCAGCCAAAAGGACGCGGAAAGTATAAAAAACGTGTAGGAGAGACGCAGGACGCGTTTAAAAGGCGCAAGCGAGAGAGTGTTGAGGTTAGTTATAACAGTCTAATCACCCTCTTACCATTCAACAGACATCTCAAATCGAAAATTATATCGTCAAGGTTACATTGGCACTTTTGGATCCTAATCAGCACGCATTCATTGATTTGGGTAAAACAACCCAAGACGCAGCTGATAAATTCTTGAAAGGCCCAAACAAAAAGCCAATGGTCTTGATATTTTTGAACCAGAGTCTTGTTGCCACTCACCTTTCTGGGAATCTGTCGTTCCCGCAGCCGCTTCGAGATAAATACTCAGACGCGCTCAACAGTATTATTAAACTACATAACCCTTTGCCTCAAGCGAATACTCGATCCCATGCAAACAAATATCCTGATAGAGTCACTCGCTCAGGAGTCATTGATAACAGCCTTGGTTTCATGAATGGTCATCATATGAATACTCTTACTAATCTTAAGATACGTGAGGAGCGACGTAAAACATCTGATAAAATGACTGGCAGTTTGAGCTATTTGTATCGTACTGCATCGGCTGCAAAAGTTGTTGAGAGATTAAACTCTGTGTTATTCAAGGAGAGTGTTGACAGAATGAACCGAGTAAATGAATTGGTTGAGGAACACAACAATGGGAGCTTAAAGCTTTTGGAGGCAAATGGTGGATTTCTGATAAGGTCTGTTGCTTTGGTGCTTTGAGTTTGGTAGTGAATTCAACTCTTGTTTCTCGTAGATATCTGGCTGTCAACGTCTTTAATGAAGAGCATCACGATCAACATGATTGTCGCAAGATTCCATCTACTCTTTTGTATTCAGGAGATATCAGCAAGAATTCCAATTACCTTTGTTTCACGGATTACGACATTCGTCTTCCCATTGCTGCATGGACTATCATCCAAATGATGGCATGGAGTCTCAATCATGAGGTTGGAATTGTTGACACCTTCACCGACAAGTTCAACAACAGACGTGTTGAAGTTTTTGGTTCATACGATTCACTTTACCGCAACTTCAACAAACGAGAGGAGCAAAAGGTGTGTATATTCAAACCTTTGTACTTTTTTATAACTCGAGTTCTAGTCTGCTAAATACAGCGCGCCTGAAATAAACACCCCCGTTGCGTCTGGCATTTCTAAACGTAAGTCAACTGTGGACAAAGTAAACGAATTCCATGCTGTAGCAAAGAAAACGAAGGGGGAAAAGTAATATTGAGATTGAATAAATCATCTTTATTGTCAACGTTGTTCTTCCAAATTCAAGCAATCAGTGTGTCAGTGTGCAAAGTACCTCAATAGAGAGACGTACTTGTTTCCAAGGAGTCTCAACAACCTCACTAATTCCTCGCAAAATCCAAACTAAATCGTGAATTGTTTAAACGCTGCGTTGACGGATTTCGGGTTGGAAAAGTAGGTCGATCGATCGGGCAACAACAGATTGCACCCTTCTGGTTCCTCCACAAACTGGTTTGTTCCTGTCAAATGTCAGCAACTTGCAACTGCGATGATTCGGTTTGTATGAACGCGTTTCGTGTGAAGACTGTGATGCCGCTTGAACGAATTGCGATGTTGGCTGCTGATAGCATATCGAGTGCTTACTTCTTGAAAGCGATTCTTAAGATCCACTATCGTGACCTCCTGATTGTTAAGAAGTCAGACGAAGAGGCTACTGTGGAATGAGATTACAGCCCCTCAAATCGTACCCATATTTGGCCCCATTTCTCGTCAATCATGATTGCCATCTGTGTGATATGGTTAGTTCTCGATACTACATCAGCAAATGCAACCTTACCTGCAGTCGTGTTGTCCCGACGGCCGACAAAGAGCGAGATCGTTGTGAAGTCAACGATATCTCACTCGAACAGATGATACGTACAAGTTGCTGGACAAGAGCTCTGTGTAATCATATGGATACTCTTGGTGTCTGCAGTTATGATGTGTCTGTTGTCATTTTTCCACCTATCACTGCGGGAAAATTAGGTGTCAATGCGGGAAAAACACTCTGTTTGATGAAATTTCCTTTCTCCCTTCTTCTTTTAATAAAACAGCAATCCGCGAGCCATAGGAATGAGTCTGTCTTTGTCTTCAAATGAAACAGGTGTCGATTCACTGCCAACTGAAATAATTGAGGGTTTCTTAAGGTACCTTCTAATCGATATGATGCTGGTTGAAGTTGGACTGGCATCTTTGACAGTATTGCACTCAGGCTCACTTCCGCTTCCAATTCAAGTCATTAGTCAAGTCAGATTGCCCGATTTGGGAGTATCTTTATGAGTACGGAATCAGGGATGGGCTGTGGCGTTCGCGTTATTTCACAATATTCCCTGTCCACCTTGCGGTGACTTATAGGCAAGGCAGAAGCAACACTGCAGCCTGCCAATGCCACCTGTCAAGAGGATACACCAAATCAATCGTGAGATCAATCCAACATATCCTCCATCCCTCCATAAACAGTGTTAACTGCTCCAAAGAATCACCTCGTTTTAATGTCAAGTCTGCTATTCGTACGAAAATCGCCTAGTCTGTATTCATTCAGATAAGGAAAGAGAACATCCTCAACCAACAACCAATTTAAAAGAATTCAGCTTTATTAGCCTGCTGTTAAGAAATGCATTCGTCTCCTTATTCTTCCAGTCCTCCTTCCTGTTCTTGTTCCTGTTCCTGTTCCTGTTCTTGTTCTGCAAGTTCAACCTCACCTTCATTTCCGTTTCTTTGTTCCGCAGCTTCTTCTGTTGTAGCTGGTACATCAAGTTCGTCCACTTCGGCACAAACATCGCACAAACCATCGATCAGATCGCCTTCCTCAAACTTTTCACCACAAACCTCACATTCCTCACATTTGCAGTCATCTTCAAAATTATCACAAACATCGCATCGAGGCTCGTCATCATAATATTCGTCATCGAACTCAAATTGTTCATTGAATTCGAGTTGCTCCCTATGATTTTTCTTTTGCGCCTCACTCCAATGCGGCGGATAGTCATGCTTATAATCGCAACCATAGCATGGATCTCCATCCAACCAATGCCAGCAATAGCCTGCACGTCCTTTACTTAGGTTATCTGAAATGTAGCGATCCTTCCATTCGTCAAACCCTTCATATCCCCATTCATTAATGCTGGGACTTGAACGATATGATTCGGGTTTTGGAAGCCATCTTTGAAACAAGTTGATGTCTAGGCCTGGTGGAACATACCATCGTCGTGACTCAGGATCCCACCGAGCACCCAAAGCTTTCGCTTCGTCTTTTTGTTCAAAGGGACACACGAGGAATGTGAATACTCTTGGAACGTATAAATTGACAGATTCTGTACGCTGTCTCGTGTTTGGCTCTGGTGACGAGCTTGGCGTGTAACTTCGTTTCATTGTGAGTCTTTTTTTGTGCAAGTGGAGGAGTGTCAGAAATTTTAGAAACGTTAATTGTATTATCTAGCACACTCTCAAAATAGAAAAAGACCTAATTAAAAGAAATTGGGGAATGGGAGGTTAGGGACTACTGGTTCCAACAACATCCCCGGTCGGAACCTCATTTTGAGGAGGAGATGGAGATGGAGACTCTGCATTAGATTCCTCTGGTGATGGTGAAGGACTGGAAGCGGGTTCCGCGTTATTGTTTGAGTCTTCAGTAACAGGTGGTGGACTCGGTTGTTGTTCAACTGGTTGCGTTGGTTGTAGCTCAGAACCTCCATTTTCAGGCTGCGGAGAGGGACTTGGTTCTGGTTCTTGTTGAGTGGGATTCACGTTCGGATTGTTGTTGGAGTCGTCGGAGGGAGATGGATTTTCAGTTTGTGGGGGCGGGCTTGGTTCTGGCTCTTGTTGTGTAGGAATTACATTTGAGTTGTTGTTAGAGTCATCAGAGGGAGACGGATTTTCAGTCTGTGCGGGTGGGCTTGGTTCTGGTTCCTGCTGTGTGGGACTCCCATTTGAGTTGTTTGAGTCGTCCGTTGGTGAAGGAACGGGTCCTTGTGTTTGCTGGTCAATTTGTTGTACAGGGCTTTCGCTGGCGATTTCAGTACTAGGTGGTGGACTCGGTTGTGGAATTGACAGCTCTGTTTGTTGTGCCACTTGGTTGTTGTCCTCAGTGGTTGGCGATGGATTCACTTGAGCAATGTTATTAATCTCTTCAGTGGTTGGAGATGGTGAATTCGCCGGATTGGTTTCTTCTGAATGTACTACGTCTGTTGTGACGAAAGGACTTGGCGATGCCTGTTCCGAAGTTTCAAGAGTGGGTGAGGGCCCAACGTCGGTAATTACTACAGGTACTGTTGCTTGCTCGGTGACAGTTGGAGAACTTGTTGTAAGTGATACATCGTCTGTTGTTGCACTTGAAACCGGGATGAGCTCCACGGCTGTGCTTACTGCAGCTTCAGTTCGAAGGGCCACCGTCGCATGCTGTTGCACCGACTGAGTTTCGTCGGTATTTGCTGATGCCGATTCGACTATTTGGCTGGGAAATTCGGATGTGGACCAAAGGCTTCCAACCGATGTGGTGGGAATTACTTCGGATGCCGACCCAAATATAGTTTGATCCGTTTGAATGAATGCTGTGGTGGTAGGTATGATCTGTTCGGTTGATGTGATTGAGACTGGGATTGACGTTGTAAATTCAGCGTCTGTCTTCAAAGGCGATGACGTAGTTTGGGTGGTTTCATCGGTGCTAGCGATTGTAGATGTGATTGGGATGGGTTGTTCTGAAGTTGTAAGTGTTACGAAAGTTTCAATTCCAGAAAATTGAGTTTCCGTCTCTGTAGCAGCGGATGACGTTGGGATGAAATCAACGCTGTCTGTTCCAGCCACCAATATTCCAGCGCCATGTTTAAACGTAGCAGAAGTTGCAGCAACTGACGGAATAAACGATTCATATGTGCTGGAAGGCACAACGTTTGAGATAATTGTCTCAACCGATGAAGCAGTCAAAGTTGTTTCAGTCGACACGACCCCTTGGACAACGGATGTGGAGGAAGCGACTAATACGGATAGAACGGCAGCAGTACTCGAAGTTTCGATTACAATATTTGATGTTGGCTGAGGGATATTAGTTGTAGTTGTCGGAGGAAAACCTGTGGTGGAAGCAATGATTCCAGAGGGAACTACGGCAGAGAATGCTGTCGCAGATGCTGAAGTAGTGGCCAAATTCAGATAGTTCGAAGAGATTGCCAAAGGAGAAGGTTGTGCACTATTTGAACTTGCGATATTGGCTGTTTGTGAGAATGAGACGACGTTTCCTCCTGTTGTGGTTGGAAGAAGAGCTACAGTTGTACTTGCTGCTACTATAGAAGTGAAGCTGATGAGATTCGTAGTGCTAGAGGACACGAGCGGTGCCGAAGTCGAAAGTACACTTGTTGCTGCATTTGATGCAGAATTTCTGATGCTTGTGTTAACGCTTAAAATGGCCGTAGAAGCACTACTGCTGGTAGTCGAAGAAACTGAGAACACGGATGTAGTTGAGATTTGACTTGTTGTCCGCTTTCCACAACGCTCTCGTATCTTCCAAACTTCGTTTTTCCCAGGTTCATCACCCTGCGTCCACCAGCTGTTTTCATAGTTATATCCTCTGAAACTGACTAAGTTTCCTGGTTTTGCGTAGACTGTAGATGGATCCCATGGTTTGAAACAGACAATATCGTTTGGAAGCGTATTGATTGGCGCAGTGGTTGTGGTTGTCGTTGTTATAGTAGTGGTTGTAGTCGTGGTAGTCGTGGTAGTCGTGGTGGTGGTTGTTTTCTGTCCAGGTACTGGAGGTTGTGGAGGTGATGGTGGCTGTGGCGGTTCTGGCGGTTGTGGTGGTTGCGGCGAAACAACAGGAGGCTTTGGGGTTGGCGGTGGAGGTGGGGGCACCCATGGAGTTGAAGTGCAAATAGCTCGTGCCCACCCATGATACCAACCTAAAAGGTAATCTGGGTACACGGCGTTTGACACCAGACCCACTTTCATCGCTCCAAACAGAGCATCAATGCCATTGGTTTGTTTAGAATAGCAATTTACGCGTGGTTTCGTGCACCAAGTATCAGCGAATGAAGTTGGTGTGTTTTGGTTCTGAGAGAGGAAGGAAAACACTTTCAATGTGTCTTGAAGGAAAGGCGCATAACAGTCTAATAATAGCATAATAAGCTTTAGTCACAATCAATTCTAACTCACAATTTTGGTCGACCCTGAGACAGACATTGTCCTTCACAACTTTGACAACATTCACCAAGGAGACACCATCAAACTCCCCGTCCCTCAAAATTTCGCTTTGTTCCATACAGTCTCTCCGAATTCCATTTGAGAGTTCATCCACATGTTTTCTATCCAAACACTGTTTCCATGCTGAACAACTACTTGTAACATCGCCACCCTGAATCGCGACCTCCACATCCATTCCTGTATCTTTTGCACAATCTTGGATACTGAGTTCCAACTTTGCTCGTTGCTTTGCGCAGGAAACTTGCTTGGTAGATGGAACTCGGAAAACACTCTTACAAAGCATCTCAGAAAGACCTAAAGCAGTGCCAAAAATTAAGTCACGCTTTTGATCGGGTATAGGAAGGGTATTTTTTGAGTTCAGGACTGATTGAAGCTGATTCTGTTGACATGCGGAGCAGAAACTTGTCACATTGAGTAAAGTGAAGTTGAACGTCTTGAATGGTGTTTGAGACAGCTGAATGGATTGAATCTGGCGAATTAAATATTGTTAGCTTTTCTGGATCGAAGAAATGAGGGTAACTTACATTTTGGAGAAACCCGTTCCAACAATCATCCGTTCCACATTGTGACGCGACGTTCAAGATATCTCGACCATTCTGTTGAACCCACTTAGACTCGGTGCTGTTCAGTCCAGAGCACGTTTCGTTGAGTGCTTGGTATCTTGATTGGAGCTTCCGCGAGCACTTCGGATCCGAACAGCTTGTAGAGTTGACCAACCAGCGTACTCTTGAATTTAAATCACCAAGCTCATGTGCAAGTGTATTGCCAACAAATGGTGCATCAAGGTAAGATTGCCAAGAGGTGAACGTTCCAGAGGAGCACGTTTGTACAGCGTCCGTGAACACGTACCACGCGTTCAAGCAGTCCTTTTCACCATCTTTATAGATGATGCTAGATGTTAATGAGCAGTTATTGCTTGTAGTAGCCAGCGAAGTAATAAGACTGGAAGTTATGTTGTCGCCCCCATAGCTAGCAGGCCAGTAATCCTGCGTGATAACTTGAATAGTGTTGTTTACACACGAAGAACAGATTCCAGACGCATCGATTTCAAAAGACGCGTCGGAGAGCAGTGCATTTGTCGAGTTGACTATGTTGCTATAAACAGTGGAATAACAGCTGGTAAGGTTTGATGAAGGACAATACGCGTTTTTAAAGAGACGGAATACAGGAGCAGTGCGAGTCTCAATGGCTTCTGTGAATTTCGGAAGATCGATTGATTTGTCAGATTTTGACAGCTTATGGAATGACGTAAGTCCAACTCACCACAATCTGCGTACTGAGAGGGAATGCATGTGTCAATAATCAAACAAGTAGTGTTAAGAAGAGCTGCATTAGTTGAAGGAGCTGGTAGGCGTAGTGTGAAGTCTTGCGGGAGCTGTTGAAGGGCTTTGACAGCACAGTCGGCTGAAGGCACCAAGTTAGTTGATCCCGTGGAGAAAGCGGACAGCTGTGAAACTTACATGAAAGCTGATTTATGAGTGCTAGGTCATCATCGCTGCACTTTCTCGCGTCAGAGATTGCAATTAATGCGAACGTCAGAATCAAGCCTCGCATCGCCTGCGTGTCAATACAAATCTGTAAGTTTTCACAATCAACAAAGCCTCAACTCACTAGTTCTATCGATCAATATAGTTGAAGCCTTCTTTTCGGTGAATTTGCGAGCAAAGTGATGGAGGCACCTGCTTTTATCGCTGAAATTGTCACTTTTGGATAAGGTTCGAAACATACTGGGCGCTGGATCAGCAAACAAACGTCAGACCCAGTCACTGCTATACGATTTACGTGTCTTTTCGAACTCCGATTTCTTTTGGACGAACACTATTGGACCACCGAATGGACCATCCAAAATACCGCTCAAGGAAGGCGCAAGCATTCCACACAAAATCGAGCTCCAGGGCATTTTGAGGGAATGTGTCGATTTTGTCTGCCAAAGCCTAGCTAAGCCGTAAATACCCTGTCAGTTGTAAAAATGGCGGGATCGCTCAAAATTCAAATGAGCGATTTACAAACCTGAGCTGGATTAATCCTTATTTCTCAGAATACAATGACTGTTGACCCAGCCGCCTTGCTATCGTCTGCTGATTGCAGTATGTCAGGACTCTCTTCAACAGGATGTTACAACGGAATCCAATACCACTGTCTCTACAACATTACACATTCACTCGCCTGGTCACCTTGGTATCCTAAAAACTGCACTAGCCCGCTCCAAATCAATTTGAAGTCAGGTGAGTCCATACAAACCCTTATTCCATCACTCAATTATCACAGCATACGAAGGATCCCCATGCTCAATCGAAGGCTCAACCGAATGCGTCAACGACATAACCTACCAATGTGTCTACTTCACAACAGAGGCCCTTACATGGAACCAATACTTCACCGGCGCTTGCAACGGCACAACCCTCCCAATCCCTCCCCAAATCCTCCCCGCAGGCGTCGCCCCTTGCTTCCCACTTTACCAACCAGGAACAACATACACAGGGGGAACAATCGTCAGCCTAAACTCAACAAACTATCAATCCAAATACTACACCACATCATCACCCACCCAAAGCACAGACTGGACATCCCTCGGCCCATGCGACGCCACAAGCCTCACGCCCCGTCCTTACACAACACCCGGGTCGTAGGGTACTGGGCGAACTGGGCGGGGTACTCGCGTCCACAGAACAATTTGGATAAACTTGATTTGTCGGGGTTCAGTGCGATAAACTACGCGTTTTTGAAGCCGCTTCCAGATGGGAGTGTTACGTCGTTTGACGCGTATGCGGATGGGATCCATATACCTGTATTGAATGGGGCTGTGCGGATGAAGTATCCGAATTTGAGGACGATGGTGAGTGTTGGTGGGTGGAGCGGGAGTAAAGATTTCAGTACGATTGCGGGGAATGCGGCGGCAAGGGATACGTTTGTGAAGGCTGTTCGGGGGTATATTGATTCGAATGGATTTGATGGTGTTGATATTGATTGGGAGTATCCGAGGGGGAAGGGTTTGGAGTGTAATACTGTGAGCGGAGAGGATCCTGTGAATTATTTGAAGTTGTTGCAGGCGTTACGGGGGGAACTTGGGTCGAAGAGGGCGATTAGTCTTGCTGTTAGTGTGGATGTTTCGCGGTATGTTGTGAATGGGACGAATTATCTGCCGTTGTATGCGAAATATGTGTCGTATTTCCAAGTTATGGCGTATGACTTTTATGGTATGTGGTTTGACAAATCACCAACACAATATTCAAAAACAATCAACAGGATCCTGGAGCCCATACACAGACTGGAACTCAAATCTAAACGCGCCTTCCAAAAAGGACCCGTCCCAACCGAAAGCAAACGGCCCTGTGTACAGCATCTCCTCCGCAATCAAAACCTACATGGCCTTGAAAATCCCCAAAAAGCAAATCGTCGTTGGCTTATCGTTTTACGGCCGTAGCTGGCAAGTCTCTCCAAACCCACCTCTAAATGGTCTCTACCAGCCCTGTGCAGGCGTCAAACAATCCAGTGGAGAGTGCGCGCCAATTATCGGCGACGTTTTAGACGTGATGACGTATCCTGATGCGTGTGGGAATCAAGCACATTCCACAGTCTGGATGTACATGAATTTGCGGGGTGATTCGAGAAGTGGGAATGCTGGGTTCACACAGCTGAATGCTCCGCTTGCTGGCGGACCGAGTACGGCGAGTAATGGATGGACGAGGCGGTATTTCAAGTATGCGGAAGGAGCCACGTTGTATCATCCAAGTTATCGTGGGGCTCCGACTGTGATTATGTATGATGACCCGACAAGTATTAAAGCGAAGGCTGGGTGGGCTAAGAAGCAGGGATTGGGAGGGGTCATGGCGTGGGAGATTGATCAAGATTATATGGGGGAAATGATTGGAGCTTTGAGGAATGGTTGGGCTGGAAAGTGATGAGTGGAGAAGGTGCTGGGTTAATTTGCATTTATACCATTGAATAAAAGTATGTCTTGAATGATTTCATTGATAAATATTAGACCAAGGAAAGAAATTGATAATGCATTATTGCCAAAAAAATTTACAGCTTTTGCCCCAAGTACAACTTATATGTTCCCAAAATAGCAGCAGTCAAACCCGCAACATCTTGAAGCTTTTGCAGTTGCGATGCAGTTGCCATGACTCTTCCTCCTGCTTTGAGCCCACCCATTCGTTCCACCTTAGTCACAACCCCAAACACATCAAACGAGCAAAACAAGAAATCCGCTACAAGTTTGCTAAGTACAAGCTTGTACCCCAGCAATTCCTTTTCTGTCGCCTCCAACTTGACATCTGCCTTCCCAATCAACCCACGCACAACATCATGCCCAATCCCTCCATCCACCGAAACACCACCATCCCCATCCACATGCAGTTGACTCACTTTCACCATAGCCCCACTCAAACTCTGTTCCAGCTGCAACCCCAACACCCTCTTATTCTCTTCCAACAACCGATACCTCCTCGACGCATCATGGTATTTCGCGACAGTCTCGTTCCAATCAAACAGAATGCCAATCCACCAGAACCTATCCGCCCACGTCTGGTACACTTTCGCAGGATGGACAATATTCAGTTTCCCAAGCGTCGCAGTGTCGTCTGCGATACCCGTGAGAAGACCGTTGACGCTTGAGAGGAACGAGAAGATGGATGCAGGAGAGAGGGTTGATGTTGTGAGGTATTCGAAAGGACCGAGGAAGTTTCCGAGGCGGACGAGTTTACGAGCGAGCGAGATGTGTGGGATGAGGGATGTGAGGGTTTTTGATGTTGATGGGTCAGGGGTTGGAGGGAGAGGAAGCGGACCCAGAGAAGGACTTTTGCAGTGTATTGGAGGACTTTGAGGGACTTTTATGTGATGTTGAGAGTTAGAAATAGAGTGGGTGATAGGCTCGAGGAAGGGGTGTTACCTTATCGCGTCCGTCGTTCAGGAGAAGGACTTTACGGAACAGGAGGATACTCAGGAGAATACCGGATGGTTTGGGGTAGTTTGAGTAGTAGTTGGCTGTGGTTGAACCTTTGAAGCAGTTGTGTCTTTGGCAGTCGTTCCAGTCGAGGCTGAGGGTGATGCTGATGGAGACGGGTCTCTCAGTGAGGATACTCTTCCTGACGACACCTTTTTTGAGATAGTTTGAGACGAAGGAGAACGAAGAGGAAGGTCCGGAGCAAGAGACGACAAGGGACTTGACTGAAGGTGGTGGTGATGCAACAGATTGTGCGAACCAGTTTCAGAGAATTCAGAACTGGATCGAAGGAGCGACGATGGAACCATTGGACTGGTCATTCGATTGAGACCCAGTTTGTGGGTGGTGGTTGTTGTTGCACTGGCGGCATCCAAACTTGAAGTGAGGTGGTTGTGCGTGAAGAGACCCATCAGACTTTCTATTTTCGGATCAATCTTGTCGCCCTCAAATTGGGTTATCGTTTCTGTTTCAGTAAGGGTCACAGTAGGGCTCATTAGATGGCTGTTTGATTTGCTCTAACTTTGTTGGAGGGGAAAACTCATGGAACCCAGATTGAAAATCGGAACAAGGTTCTCAGTGTGCCACTTCCGGTTGATTCCGATCCCGCCCGTCAAAGTCAGCTGATCCATTATGTAACCAACTCGTTTCTTTACTTTCTACTCAAATCCACTTATTTATTTGTATTTTATGACAGTAAGAATCAGTAATCAGCCAATCCCAACTCCAAATTCCGTGTCCAAGCCTTCTGCAATTCAACCTTGAACCGCTTCCGTCGCGGATTCTCTTCCGGTTCCAACGGAGGAAACGCTCGTTTGATGTCCCGAATCAAGCTAGGCACGAATGGGACTTTGTCGGACACATCAGCGTCTTGTAGAGCATATGCATTTGCGTATCGAAGAGATGCGAGTTTTGAGGGCGATTTCTTCGTTGGAGAGTTGGCGTTCTTCCGCATGGGTGATCTCAAGGAACGGGTGGGAGAAATGATGGGGATGTAGGAGCCTGGGCTCTTTGTGCGGCGGTGCAGTTTCAAAGGACTTGGAGGACGGACAGAGGTTGCAAAAACTGTGGGTTTTACAGATGGGGATTCAACTGTTACGGATGTAAAGCGAGTTGGGGAGTGTGGGATAGGGGTGCGACGGAATGGTGATCCTATAGTTCGTGCGTATTGTGTCTTGAGGCGTTGGATAGCTCGTAGGATATTTGATTTCTCGTGCGTGAATTTGTTCAGCTTCGAGAGTATTTGTGGGGGCAGGTTGAGATCTATTTTTCTGAAATTAGTATCATGTGAAACGTCAAATAGAGACTCAACTGATGGGACCCGTATTTTCTTGGTCGTTCGATGTAGCTTGTTTCTGATCCAGATCGTTAACACCACCGTCTGTCGCATTCTTGAGTGACGATTTGGGACGTTTCTTCATAAACTTCTTTGATGAAGTGATTGGAACGGGAGCGCCAATCAGCGGTTTCTCGAGTTCATCCGGGAATACTTCACTCTCGTTGACGTGTCTGACGACAAAGGAGGGTGGGTGTTGAGTCTGTCTGTGTTTGTGGGTTGTAGGCTGGGGTACAGTCGCGTGTGAAGCTGGTTTGTTGGTGTGAGTTGCTGGTTTCAGGTTTCCAGCCACAGATCGGTGATGGTTACTGTTGTTCGCGATGGAAGAAGCCGCCTTTGAAGCCCGGGAGGCCGCGCGAACCTTCAAGTCGTTTGGGCCGTTGATGATTCGTGCGTCTGAGTTTGGGCGTTGGTGTTTTTGAGAAAGTGGCTTTGGCGGAGAAGATCGAGTTGTCGCGTTTGACGAAGGTTGTTTTGCAAAGGGCGATTTTGATGAAGTGATTTCTTGTTCGAGTTGAAGTTGAAGTTGAAGATGGTCTTGTCTGGTTGAAGTCGCTGTGGCCCGACTGACTGGTCTCGCACTAGGTGGTCTGCTAGGTGGTCTGCTAGGCCTGGAAGGTGCCCTCGCAACCCTGGGAACCCTAGAAACCCTCGGTGCTGCGTCCCTAAAGCCAACTCCCTCGCCATTAAACCCGCAAAACTCACTCAGAGGAAACGCCAACTCGGCGCTTTCCAGTGTGCCGGATCCAACTGATGTCAGCGATCGCGTCGATGTTGAGTGGGTCATTTTCTTGTTGGTTCGGACAAAAAGAGAATACCTTCAAAGCGACACAAGGCTATTTTATTTACTAAACAGCGTCCACTCACTCGCGCCGTTGACTCCACCCGTTTGTCCAGCTTTAAAGCTTCCTTTCGAGAATGATGCCAACGATCCCTCACTTTGCATGGACTTCCGACTCTGCCATACCCCTGACACTTGCCGTAAACTGGAGTTTGTGTTAGAGGGTAACTGAAGCATACTTGTCATGGACCTAGATCGTGGAGTTCCTGTCGTGGATGATGCGGCTCCCTTTTGTGATTCTGTTCGAAAATATTCCAATGCAGCGATCCAACGCGCTTTGTCTTGTGCTGATTCCGCCATGAAATACTTTTCAAAAGATGTTAGTTGAAGAAAATAGAATGCCTTGAGGATCTTACCAAAGGCTGTATTTCCTTCAAAGCACTCACTTCCGAACAAGAAACTTCAACTGACTTGTGACACCCATTGTGACACTGAATTTTACATCCTACCAATCGACTCAGCCTCGAGAACTAAAGAAAAAGTTAATACTTACGTGTACATTCCAAACTCTGGTTCCCCCATAGTGCATCTTGGCAATTTGCACAGGCCATTGGTTGGTGAGATTGATAGTTCTGTCGTCGCTTGAAGACATGTCCGCCTCGAGTGGTATTACTGCTCAACACTTTTTTGACAATGCTTTTCTTGGTCTCGCGAGGACCCGTTCCTGTCAACACGGACAAATCTGTCTCTAATTTTTGTATAGCCATCTCAGAGGCGGTAATTTCGTCTTTGATCGATTTTCCTTTACTTGGGGTCGTAGCTGAAGCAGATTCTTGGTGCTGCCTCACAATTACAAGTTTCTTGAGTGTTTCTCGTTTCCGAATTTCTTCATCCAGTTTTGTCTGAAGAAGTGAGACAGCTTGCGTAAGATCTTCTTGGAACGATTGATCCGAGAGTTGGTCGAGACTCTTCTCTTCGGTATTAGTATACAGCCACCAAAAAATACCCTGACGTACCAAATTAGGATCCTCAGACTTCAAAGACTCAAGCACTCCCAACAACCTCTGCTCCTCAACCCCCAGCTTCTCCAACTTCTGTCTCGACGCTTCAATCTGCACACAAACCATGTGTTTCTGCCCCTCATCCGCCCCTACAACCCCAATCATCTTCTCCAAAGCACTCAAAACAGCTTCTTCCTTCCCAACATCCCCCTTCACATCCTCAAGCGCCTTAGAAACTTCAACAAAACTCTGTCCAGCCTCCTAACAAAGAAAACCATTCCATTAAACCCCACTCCAATATAAAATACACCACATTACCTTCTCAGACCCAACGCTACTCCTCCCCGCCCCAACAAGCACTTTAAACACACACTCAATCACCCGTCCAGAGACATGTATCAACTCGTTCTGCGATACGCTACAAACGCGAAACACATCAGCCTCCCGGATATCTATTACGACCGTTCCGGTGCTGTCGCCGCTGTTCCGTTGGTCGGAGAGAACGAAATGCGATGCGTCTAGGGTTGCAGTGTACGCGCGCCATCCGTGCCGCGGTTTACCGTCTTTGGGGAGTTTGAGGAGGCCAGTTGTTGGAGTTGATGGTGTGAATAGGGGTGTCAAGTCTGTTTTTTTTTCGATGTTAGCAGAGTGTGTTGGGTTGGGTTGTGGATTGGAAGGAGATGTGAGTGTACCTGAGAGACTTGGATCTGATTGACGTGTTACATGGGAACTGAGGGATGTCGCGTCGCTTGGTTTACGGAGGTGTGTTGGGGACATGACGATTGATGAAGGTTCTTGCTCTGCAGTGAGTGAATGCGCTTGTGGTCGTGCGAATAAAGTTTTGAGGCTTGTGATTCTATGTCGTGTAGGTTGTTTCGGTGTCGGTGTGGGAGGTGTTGAGAGAATGGTTTTCGATTTCAGGGAATCCAGCTCTTCTTGGAGTGTAAGCGTCCATCCTTCGAGGTCTTGGATTCGTGTGTGAAGAGTTATGGATTCGGATTCGAGGGTTTGGTTTTTGGATGTCAGGGTGTGGTTGAGAGTGTTGGATGCCGTGAGTTCTTGTTCGAGGGTTGCGATGCGGGTTTGGAGAGGGATTATAGATTCTTGGTTTTCAGAGAGTTGCTCAGCGAGACGTAGTGTTTCTGAAGTTGCCTGGCGTTGGAAGGTTTTTAAACGATCGTGGAGGTCAGTGAGTTGGGTATCAAGGAGTTGACGGGTTGATTCGTTGGTTGTGTTGAGAATTCGTTCTTCTGCCAGAAGTTTGGAGAGTTCAATGGATTTGGATGTGGACTTTGAAAGGGAGTCTTCAAGATTTTGACATTTCGTGTTTGTGGCCGAGAGATCTGACTCGAGTGATTCCCGCGCTGTTTCCAGGCAGTGATTCTTCTCTTTGAGAGAATCTATTGTGTCCTGAAGTTTGGCTATATCTTGAAGGTGTGCCTCAGTTTCGGTATTTAGGAGGGCCTCCATGTCTTTCACTTTCTGCTCAAGATGCACCGAATGCGCCAGTTCATGACTCAATTTCTTCTCAACAACCAGTAGCTGTGATTGAGTAGAATTAAGCGACTGCTGAACGAATGCAATCTTGTCTGTAAGGTCCAAGACTTCAAGTTCCAATATAGCGTTCGATTTCGTCATAGTCGATATTTGAGACAGGTAATTATCTCTCTGAGATACAAGAGTTGCAATCTGCTGGAGAGTTTCTTCCTTGTCTGATGATGAATGAGATTGTAGTTGAAGTCGAGTAGAATTGAGTTCTGACTCTAAAACGACTTTGGAATGTTCCAAATCATGGACAGTTGCAACAAGATTCTTGCATTTTTCTTGTTCATTACTGAGCGTTGCATGAAGTTGTGAAAATTTCGCTTCCATGGTTTCTGCATCCAAAGTCATCCTGTTGAGTTGAGATTGGAGAGCGACTCGAGCTTGCTTTTCTTCTTCTAACTTTTGAGAAGTCTCTTCAAGTTTGATTTGAAGGCTTTTTCGTGACATTGTCTCCTCAGTGACTTTGGCAGCGAGTCTCTCCACTTCCTTATCAAGAAACATCTTTCCTTTCTTCAAGTCACTCATCTCGTCATTCAGTTTCTCTATCAATGCACTGGAATCAAACTCCGTTGCTTTCATTCCTTCAACTCGTTCCAAGAGCTCATCACGTTCAACCTCAGCGTCTCTCAATTGACGACGCAGTTCGCCATCCATTTGACTTTGACTTCTTCTAACAGAGCTTAACCGAGATTCGAGTTCCTCTCGTTCAGATGATTCCTGAGCAACGAGTGCTTGACTTTTTCGTAAATCAGATTCAAGCCGTTTCTTGTCACTTTGCAGCTTTTCAACCTCTTTCTGCGCTTTCTCAAGTTCCGCAAGAGCCGATAGTTTCTCGTTTGTGAGGAGCGTAACTTTCTCTTCTAGAAGAAAAACGGAGCTTCCTGCAGATCGAATGGGTGCTTCCGTATGAAAAGGAAACTGGAGACAAGGTGTACCGTCCTGGACATATGTGTATCCAATAAACGGAAGATTTTGGCCGGCAAAATCACGTGTCTTTGGGAGCGGTTGTTTTCGAGTCTTTTTGGCTTCTCCCAAATCTTCATCGCCAAAGTAACGAGTGTCGCGAGGGCCCTCCAGTTCTGGTACGAAAGGCGGAGTAACTGAGCAGTATATTAAAAATAAGCCAATTGTAAATAGGTAAATGAATTACGTTCGAGGACTTTGTCCCATGAGAATTCTCGGAACCAAGAGTGGGTTTTGATGGATGTGAGGGAGAGTCTTTGTTCAGAATTGCAGATCAAGTTTTTCATGAGACTAATTGCTTCTACTGATACGGCTGCATCGTCAGGGAATTCAAGGGTATTCTAGAGGTAATTTAGATTAGTCTTTGACGTGTTTCCTCACCTCATGATCCATAATTTTGCCATAGGTCGACACCAGCGATTCCGAGTAAAATGGTACTTCATCGAACAGCATTTCATAGAGTATAATTCCAAGAGACCATCTGATAGTGAGACATTTGTTATGAAAACGTCTCCATGAACCTCACAACTCACAAATCAACTTCTTCACCATAGCTCACGTTTCCTTCCTGAGCTCTCAATATTTCTGGTGATATATAGTCCGGCGTCCCCACAGTCTCGCGCGATCGTACTTTCTGTCCATCCCCACAGATTCGAATACAACTTCCAAAGTCTCCGAGCTTCAAATGCCCATCATGGTCAATCAACACATTATCAGGTTTCAGATCTCGATGAATATAATGTAGTCGATGCACTTCTTCCAAGGCCAAGACCATCTCAGCGACATAAAACCGTGCCTCATCTTCAGTTAGTGTCATCTCCCTTGCATTCAGAAACGTCCGAAGACTTCCACCAGGAATATATTCCATGACAAGGTATAAGTTTTCATCATCCTGAAATGCAGCATAAAGGGTCGTTATCCATCGAGAATGGTTTCCAAACACAAGTGCATTTCGCTCCTCCATAAAAAATCCAGCTTCGCGACGCGTAAGGAGATCCGTCTTTTTCAAAATCTTCATGGCATACTCTTTTCGATCTGATTTTCCGACTACCAGGCATACCTTGAGGAATGGATAAATATCATCAATGAATGGATTCATGGGGACTCAACTCGACCAACAGCGCCAGTCGCGATCGTTTTTATCACTTCAAAATCTTGAGCGTTTATTCGCAGCGTTTGGATCTTTGAGACAGTGCCTTCAACTTGTGGAAGAAGAAGGCTTAATGTCCAATTTCATAACAGAGTAAGAACTCACACTTCTCCACGAACCCAGACACATATGGAGTTTGGGTCGTTGCAGCTTTACAGTCCGAGAACAGTGCTACCAGAGCATCCTGCAGTCCATCGAAGGATAACACAAAATCATGGTGGTGAGTCGCCTCAATATGTGACGCGATTTGCTCCAAACGGGGCTGGATAGATTTGCTGAAGCATGCGCGAGATGGTGTTATAGAATCCATTCACTTAGAATCGATGAGCTAGATTGGGTCTCTTTGGAGGTTGCTGACAATTTCAAGTGAGGCTGTCAACAAAGTAACAAGAGCTCATTTTCCAACAAAGAAGAAAACTAACAACCACAACAGTCAAAGAATAAACATAAACTCCTGCCAAAAGTATACGCAGTCCCTATACCCGCAATCCACAACAAATCCCAACTTCAAAACCAGTGACTACGCTTCCTCCTTGTTCCAGTGACTCAGCTGTAAAGTACTGATTAAGAACGGAGCTGAGATCTACAAGCAACATACCAATTCATCCACAGTGAGAGCCAAAGGTGGTTGATTCCATGGACGTTCTTCTTGTGGTTCGTCAGTTTCCATTGTATCTGTACCATTCATCAAACTTCCAACTTTCCATTTAATACGGAAATCTTCGATAAGTAACTCGACGTTCGCAACTTGGGACTTTTTGTATCCAGTACAACGGCTGAAGCACACTAAACTTTATGCTAAGAGGTTGAGCATTATATAATCAAAACAAACCGTCATTGCCGCTACAAACTTTCCTGAACAATGCAGCCGCCAATAAGCTATAGCTGTAACGAGAAAACGCTGACTCAATTATAACAATGTCCATGTCGCGTAAGACATCATCGTCTATAGGCATGTTGCTTGTGTTGTAAGATATTTGGGAATGGGCATAAAGCTGATGATACATCATGAACCATTCATATGTAGTTACAATTGTGAGAGGAACTGATCCGTCGAACTAGTACACCACATCAGTATCTGTCACTTCGCAACACAAGCAGATTGAAACTACTTACACCGCACATAAAATGGTTCTCAAAAAGAATCATCAGGTTGCAATCCTCCTCGGGTCTTTCGGACCAATACGCAACATTCTCAACAGTCACCAAATCCGTTTCCTATAGTATCAGTTAGAAATACAAAATAAGTTTGACAACGAGCGTAACCTCAATTTTAGCTGCAATCAAAACCATGGCGGCACCCAAAGCCTGAAAATGCTCAAGCTGAAGGTTTTGGAATTTTGAGAGGAAGTAATGAAGCATAGCAATAGCTGAGTGGTAGGTTTTTCTGCTAAACTCCAAATAGGTGCAAACCTATACCAAAATGGAAGCATGAGTGAATAACTAAGCCATCGATTAATGTAATGTACTTCTCCAATGAAAGAACACTCAATCATGAGCGACGGCTCGTCAATTTCAGGGTTCCCACATGAAGGTGATGCAAAGGTTTTGAATTCGTCTTCAGAATCCTGCAGCCGTTCAATTCTCTTGATGAGCCGACCCAACTCCGGATTTTTCTCCTAGAAAGCAATTTAGTGGGGACTTCTAATGGAGTTAAATATCAAAACTGCTCACATAACTAAGCGAAGTCAATAATTCAGCATGCAACTTGCGATCGGGACGTTCAGCCATCTTCTCATTCATTCGTCTGGTCGCTTCTTCGCACGCCAAGTTGGCAGACGGAGTCACGCAGCGGTTATCAAAGACGGCAGGAGAGTTCGAACGCGATTCAAATGTGGGTGTGCTGGGAGATCCAAACATCGGGTCGGAGTTGATTGGAGTCACTGGATGTCTGAAAACAAACGCGCTGTTGTTCATAT
The DNA here is from genome assembly GCA_002104985.1 of Rhizoclosmatium globosum. Taxonomy (NCBI): domain Eukaryota; kingdom Fungi; phylum Chytridiomycota; class Chytridiomycetes; order Chytridiales; family Chytriomycetaceae; genus Rhizoclosmatium; species Rhizoclosmatium globosum. The sequence goes on along the minus strand of MCGO01000061.1, from coordinate 114,589 downwards.
TGGAACCGAAAGTCGAGTCAACTAAGGGCATTGGGAGTTGTGCGAGAGGTACAGATTTAGCGTTCTTGGTGTCAAAGAGGAGTTTGTCTCGTTCGGCTTCAAGATTATCGTCTTCGTCCGCGTACAACGCTTAAAATCAACGGAATAATCAGTTTAATTCAAAGGCAATAGGTAATAACTCACAGAGATCAACAGCAGAAGGCATGGTGTCTTCACTCGGAGTCAACCTTGCCTGGAAGGATGGAATATGTTGGAAAAACATCGAAATTAATTTCTGCAATCCACTCACATTTCCATATGCATAAGCTTTAGCCTTATGAAGAGGGATCTCCGTCTTGAACTTGCATGCTTCTGGAGTGCCAGTAGGAGGGGTAGGACCAGACATCATCGCGTTCAGCACTGACCGCGCAATCAAATTAGACTTAAAAGCAGAAAGGATTTATCAAACGTACGAATTGGCGGAAGAATAGGACGTGAAGGTAAAATACAGATAGGCTGATAATAAATACACGTCAGAATATGGTCATTCAAAAGGGCGTAAGCATATTAGAGCACATACATTTTTTCAAGCCAAATAAAACTGAAAGCAAAATAGAATATCAGACGCGAGCAGTGCGGATGCAAGGTCTATAACGATTAAGGTTAAAAACAACAACGTTTAACGACGCAAGATCCGCGAATGCAATCTCAGCCTTCGCATAAACCACATTCAGCTTCCATTTATGCAGTACAAGGCCACGAGGAAGGGCAAATTTCTTCCTGAGGTTGACGGGTGACATAGGCTCTCACCTCAGGAAAAAGAGGCAAACAACGGATAAGTTCTAGATGATTCTAATAATCTGTGCGAGTGAGGGTTTGATTGAATAGAGTTGATGAAGGAGCGGAGAATCGGCGATGGACAGGGTCGGAGGTAGTGTTTGTTGACAGGAGGTTTGGAAGGTTTAACAGAGAAGGAGACAGTTAGTTCTCTCATTCTTTATGCCTTCTTTATAATAAAGATGCGCACCTGATGAATGGATGATGACGCGGCTAAAGAGAATGAGGAAAGCAACGCGTTTCGGGGTTTTGGGCAAAGGTGGGAGAAACAGTAGTGAGGAATTTCTGTGAATGTCCGGACTCAAAAAGGAAGTAGAAGGGATAAAGTAGTCAAACAAATCAATCAAAAATCTAAGACATTCGTCATACAACGAAACAGCAATTCTTGACATCGAACGGGTTCGACTGGCCTTGTCCCCAGATACCGAATGATTTCTTTCAGTTTTGTTTTGAGATGGGTTTGGGCAGTAATGGAGAGGCAGCGATTTCATCATAAAAATCTGGTAATGGAACGCCTCCAAATCGCACAGCAAGGAGTTGGTCACGCAGAAGCAGCAGTCGAAGCGGCTGTCTCGTATGATAGAACGAAATTAGGGAATGGAAGGATGTCAATAGTCAATGGAAATGGTCTGAACCTGGATTTTTGGTAAGAGATGTAGAATTGAAGGAGGAAGGGTAGATCTGGAGAAGTCAACGACAGCTCTTGTAGCAGCAAGAGCGGCGCTAGAATCGGCAAGTGCGTTTCTTCACCATATGATAGGTTTGCTTTGATCCGATCAACCGAAGCTTCTGATATCCTAGCAGCAAGTGTTGCAAGAAAACCGGTTTCATATATTCTGAAGACTTCTTATTAGATTGCGCCGTCGAGAGCACTGTATTAAAAAGCGGTTAAAGGCTGTATTCAAAATTAAATAAAACTCGAGTCGCACTGTCCAGTGCAAAGCAAGAATAAATTGTCGAGTGAGTCACTTGCAATGTACATATTTCTGGGCGTGCGATTCGACTTCTTATGTGCCACCGTTTAAGGGATGTAGGATGTTTTGGAGTTTTGGGTTCAGTGCAAAGGTGGAATGTGGAGCTTTATTGATTGATGTCACATGACTGTCCAAAAAGAGTACTAGCATCGAGAAGAATCGATATTTCGTTGTCTGCAGTATGAGTACAGCGGTATCCCATTAATCCACAGTTCTTGCAGTCGTCTCTGCAATAGGTTTGTGGAAACCAAATAGCTCTGACAAATTGTGCAGAGGTCCTGTTGGCGAACAGTTGGCGAATGTCCAAATCGCCTTTGCAGTGACTTTTCATTCCAAGCTGTTTCGTCGCTCATTTTCTCTTGAGAAAAGAGCCACAGAGACCACAAAGAAAGTTAACTGCTTGTGGTGATCCCCAAAGTTGTAAGCAACGCCGGCACAACCAACGGCCTTTCTCAACTCCGCCTGTAGCTCATCCAAAAGAAAAAAAAGAAGAGAAATATTATGCGCATCGCCTTGTGAGTCCAGAATGGATTGAGAAGTTCAAATCGATATCACTTGTGTAACTCAATATCAAACCAAACCAATGTTGAAACTTTCTGCGTTGCTCGACAATTGCGTCTGCCACAGGCGTTGCACGAGGCCGCTAGATTGCACATCAGATGCACTATATTTTTTTTCTATAAATAGAAAAAAATGATTTCAAAAATCTTCTGCGTGCTCTCCAATGATGACAACCTCACACCATTTCCAATTGACTTTGACGTATCGCTTACAGTTGGAGACCTGAAGCGCGCCATACGTTCTGAAAAAGAGATTTCAAAGTCAGTGGAACTCACTCTTGTCCGGCTCTCCAGAGGAGGCATTGGACAAGTTGAAGTAGGGGGGTTGACTGCATCAGAGCTTGGAACTTGTCGGGACTTCTTCGCTCTTGAAGCTTATCTCAAAGCACCAGAGCTGACTGAAGATCGTACATCCATGTTTCGTCTGGCCCCTGGGGCGTGTCTCTCGAGGGGAGATGGTTTGACCTTCAAGGTTGGTTTGTTTCAGAAGAGTCACTCGTCGTTCCCTAACGATAAAGCACTGCAAACAACAGGTTATGAACTCAATGAAGAAAGTTGCATTCTTTACTTCATCGCTCCCTGAAGAACTGTATCATGTGCTGGTTCTGATTCCAACCAAACCTTGTGAGGCACAATTTCAGTTTCGCTTCTTCTACTAATGAGCTATAAAGCTCCAACAAATTCCATGGCCTCACTGACAGGCAACAACGAAATTGTATTTAGCCAAAGTACAATCAGTCTTGAATTGGCCCTTAAGCATCTTTCTGCTCGCGTTCAGATAGATGGTGTGAACAAGTATGCTTTCACAGTACAAGAGTCAATTGAAGCAATTTATCAGCCTGCAAATATGCTGACGCTCAAAATACAAGGAGTCGACGGAGTTCCCGACCTGCTTTACTCCAGTGAGATATATGATGACGAAGTATCGATTGGTGTGAAGATGCCAGTTGATGAACTGATTAGCATCAAGCAAAAAACTATTATCCTTATTGGGGTCAGTGGTTGTGGCAAAACTCGTACTTGTTTCGATTATGCAAGGCACGAATGGTGCATCTATTTTGATTGCACAAAGGATGCCGACCTCGTGACATTAATCAGTCAACTGGAAGCGACAATACCGATCATTAAGACAGAAATTAACCAGGAACGCTTTGAAAGTGTCTCAAAGAAGTGTATCCGAGCCTTAATAGGCACACGCATGCTCGTTCTAAGCTTACTTCTTCAGCACAATCCAAACCTTCAAAAATTTGAGTGGCTATGTTTCCAACAAAGCCGACGAACGCAGCTAATATTTGATGACATTTATACCCAATTTGCGACGTTTCCTGCCGAAATCGTACTTGAGCTGTTTAATTCCATGAAGCGGAAATTCAACGGAAGAGTGATTTTCGACGAGTCACAATACCTTCTGACTATTCTCAAATTTGATTACCGTTCTTCAAAACCTGACCAGCGCCTCATTTCAAACAACATGGTCATATATCCAAGGTCCCTCTTTTCATTCATGGCAGAATGTGTGAGCAACTTTGGCCTGAAATCCATCTGGTGTGGAACTCATATGAGAATACGAAACATGGACTTGATATTTTCCGCTGCAGGGTGGAAGCCATCCGTGTCAGACATTCATGTCTTCACGAAATTCACGTACCTCAATCCTTCCCAGATATATTCTCTGTGTTCAAAGTGGATTCAAGACAAAGTATTCCAACAATATCGAAATGAATTCGAAACTATTTCGCAATTCTTACAAGGCCGTCCTCGATTCTTCACTTCCTTCCTCAGCAAACTTATTCTGTCAAATAATGTTGAACAGTCTTTTGATCTGTACCGCCGTGAGATGACAACAGACTTTGGCTCTTCAGTCTTGCACACATCGCCTTATTACTTTTGGAAAGAGCGGTGCTCTGATGTTATTGAGCCAATTATTGGTGACCACGACGTCACTTTCAATTCAAAAAAACTTGTTTCTGGAATACTTTGGAAACGGTTCCAGCATACCTTTTAAGGAGGATTTGGACCTGGTTTCCACTAGTTTGGTGATGGTGGATTTTAATCATGAAGCTTGGAAGGCGTCCATGGCTGAACCTATTGTTCTTTCCGCCGCCATGAATTTCCTATCAAACACGGATCCAGAAGCTCTGCAAATGTACTTTGCAAACCAAATATTTGCTCCTCTGACCCCACTGAATTTAACTCCTCAAGAGCGTGGACATTGGATGGAACTCATTATTTCAGTTCGATTTATGCAAGCATGGTGGCAAGAACCGCAGCTGAGGGCACTTTTGCCCCAATGGGTGAACGACATGAATATTCAAAAACCGGTGGGAATCCTTGATTGTCGCAGAGAGAAAGATGGTGATACATTTCTTCAGCAGCTATGCAATCCTTCATTTCCTTACGTTGTACTCCCTGCTGTAAATGCAGGGCCTGACCTCCGTTATTCTGTCTTTTCTTGTCACATTAAGACAACATCAACGCGCAATTCTCTGTCAACAATGTACGTTGCTGCTGAAGAATCTCGGGAAAAAATAAGACTATGAAACCTGAGGCATGGTATAAAAGCCAACAGTTGGTTCATTCAGAATGTTTTTCCGAAGTACAAAACCTTCGTTTTGTTCATATGCGCTTTGAGTTACCTGACATTGCTCCCGCCATGAAAAGTGAGTTCCGATCTGGTCCAGCTGGGACTGGTCATATCATTTGCGTTAACTTACAAAGTGACTTCGCCTTTCGTTTTTTTGGTACTAAATTTGTAGAAGCATACAACGATTTTGTGCAACAAGTGATTAACAACCAATAACAAATATCACAAATAAATCAGTCATTTTTCAATTCAAACAACCAAAAAACAAGAAAAGTCACTAACAGATAAAATCAACTTCCAACAACACGAACCGTTAAAACAACCAAAAAGGTCCTTCAAGAATCTAAAAAACAACAAGCTCAAAACCGCGGCGAAGATGTAACGTCAACATCATCACTCCACTCCTTTAACTCTCCCCACTCCTTCCGTCTCCCCCGTCCCCGTTCCTCAACTTCTACAGCCTCAAACTCTCCAGTCGGAACCTCTTCCTCCTCGTCCTCCTCTTCTTCCCCAGGAACTTCTCTACCCGCAAACAAATCCCTCGCGCTTTCCGCAGCAACAGCAACCTCCCCGCTTCCACGTCTCCCACCACCGCCACTTCCCCCACGTCGAGGACTCATCTTCATAAGCCGCTCCCGCATCCTCTGCACACGTTCCCGCTTCTCACGCAACATCGGACTCTCAGGTTCAGTCAACCGCTTCTGCGACGCGTGGATCTGGATTCCAGGGAATGTGCGTACAGGCTGCGCGTGGAAGACTTGTTCCTGTCTCATACGTCTGATTTCCATTCGCTCTTCCTCCTACACACACGAAACAGTTTTCAGTACAGTTGGTTGTTTTTGAACGTTATGCACTAACCTCACGCGCAAGACGCGCCTGTTCACGTGCCTCAGCTTCCTCACGCTCTCGTTCCCGTTTCATTTCCTCAAACCCGCGGCGTTCTTCGACACGACTATCTGTGTGCAAGAGTACAGGTTCAGGCATCGTGACGGGTTTGTTACTCTTCTTGGGGACAAACGGTTCCACCTGTGGCACAGGCTGCGCAACAAACTTTCCAACAAGGTCCAGACTCGCAATCTCGCCACCAAATGCGCTCTTGGGTGGAAGCGAGTCGGTCAAAAAGTGGAACGGAACTGGTTCTGTGACTGGCTTTGGCTTGACTTCGGGTAGAGGCTTTGATTGCAATACATGAGTGACTCACCAAATTCATCTCAATATATGAAACACGTACATCCATCTTTGTCAAATCCGGAACTCCTGAAGCCTTAAACTCACGACGTCTTCGCATCTCCTCTGCTCCGCGTCGCACTTCCTCTTCAAACTCTCGCAGCTTTCGTTCACGCACAGCTTCCCCCGGCAACTTCACATCCGCAGCAACAACGCGGCGGTGCTCAAGAACAGGTTCGAATGGCTTGACACCCAGGTAACGAATCGGATTTGCTTTAATTTTTGGGGAAGGTGGCTTTGGAGCTGGAGGTGGAGGACGTGGTTTGGAAATTGCGGGGGATTGTGGAACGGTAAGAGCAGGCTTAGGAGGTGGCGGAGCGCCAATGTGAGGCTCCTTTAAAATCTGACAAGGAAGATCGCTATTAAGAAGGGCAAACCATTGTAATTTTTTGTCAACAAACCTTCTTGTTCACAGGGTGAGCCTTAAACTTTGGAGCATTCGTCATTTCTTCGAGTTCCATCTCTTCCGTGCTCTTGAGACTGCTTTGAGCGAGCGAAAAGTGGGGGAACCGGTCAAAACAATTTTGACAAAGAAACTGTATTCGAACTCACGTGGAAGGTTTGCTCCGAACTTTCGTCATAAGCATCGGCGAATGTGGCTTTGTCAGTCTAGGTTCCATATGCGAGCCCTATATTCCGTTAATTCATTTGTAGTAGACACGAGAGACACTTTACCATCACACTCTTTTTAGGGACAGGCTTAAAGCGATCCGGCACAGCCTCTTCAAACTGCTTGACTCTGTTGACGAGTGGAACAAACGGAGACTTGTCTGCATCAGCCTTCATATCCATAAATCTGCTGTGGGAATGCGTCTCATGGAATCGGAATGGCTTTGGCACGGTCAAATCGGTTGTAGCCTTCTTCATGACTGGCTTACGTTTCTGTTCATACCACAATTTAGTTAAAACGTTATACACGTTTAAATAAAAATAAACCTTAATGCCAGGACTCTTGACAACCATCTTGGGTCGGCCCATAAACGAAAATTCTTTCGGAACAGTTGGACCTCGTTTTTCGGCATCATGTGAAACAGTCTTTCGAGATGACAGTGTCTCTTCAGCTGTAACTGCTGCTCGTCGCGCGTTCCATGCGGCCGTGGACGCCAAGAGTCTGGCTTTCGCCTCAGGGTCACTCGTTGGAGTCTTTTTCTTGGTAGCCGTCAAGGAAAGATTCGAAAACAAGCGCGACACTTCTTTAGTGGGGGCAGAAGACTTTGGTCTAGCAGCTCCAGCAGATGTATGGGATGCAGTCATAGGACGCGGCTTCACAGGCTGATTTGCCTATGCGTGGAATATTTAGAATCCCATTTGCAGCACTTTTAATTTAGTTTGGTGTAACAGCATAGAGCTCCGCTCATACCCTCGCTACTACGCGAATTCTCGTTCGCTGCGCTCACACTTTCCATACATTTTTTGCTACGCACACATCGCTTCGCGAAAACAAGTTCGCTGCGCTCTCATTTTCCACATATTTTGACTGAAACGCACAAAACTCCGCTCGTGCTCTCGCTAAGAATAATCACACCACTCGCTATTCCTCCCCTCATTTTCCTGGAATCAATTCCAAACTCACTTTGAATTCCGGTCTGACCGGACCAGCCGTTTTCGGACGAACTCTCTTTTCCGACGCTTTTGGAGTTGGCGCGTCATCATACTCCTCAACTTCAATATCCGAGTCGAGTTGAGCGAGAAGGGCGGATGGACGAGCGACACGCGAAGGACCTGTGAGAGGGGAGGAGTGTCTGTTGTCTGATTTTACAGAGTGAGTTTTCAAGGTAGACAGAGGGAGAGAGGGTAGGGACACGCACCAAACCAGGCGTCGACTTGTTGTTGTTGTTGTTTTGTTTGGTTGTTTTGTTTGACAGACGACCAGGGATTCGCCGATTCGTCGCCTTCTTCGTTCGCATCGATTCTGTCAAAGTCCACGTACTTTGGGGCAGCGAATTCGAATGCCGCGTCGACCGAAGCCGATTGAGGCAGGTTCAGGAGGGAAGGAGGAGCCTTCGTGTAAGTAGAGGAAGACGACAACGAGGAAGACGAAGGCGAAGCAGGCGAACTCAGCGATTCGAGCGAGATTGATTTGCTCAGTTTTGATGGTTGGAGCGTGGAGTGCGCGTGCATCTTGCGCGACGACATGCTTTGATTCGTTGGATTCGTTGGATTCGTTGGATTCGGTGAGGGTTCAAGTTGGTGTTGCTGTTTCGAAGGCGTCGTTGGTACGCGAATCGGTGACGAGAGATTGGGTCGCTGCGATGGGGAAAGCGGGGCGCTGGACATCAAGTCAGACCAGCTCAAAGTCTCTCAAAGTAGCGAAGGATTCCTTTTGGTGGAAGCGGAAGAAGTCTTGCTTGGTCAAAGTCTTGTTCGGACAACAAAAGCAGGGAAAATGAACGCATTACTCACGAACCAGATATAAACACCAATGCATTATGAACCGTGCTTTTTTCTTAATTTAAACATGTAGATGATGAAGCATTCTGTAGCGAATCGATCTTTCAACCATATACACTTTCAGCAGTCATTTTTAGAAAGTGGGGAAACGTGCAACAAGAAGCGCGATTTGAGAAAAGTATTCAAATAAATCTATGAGAAATATTTAATTCGAAATTCCAGAGGTGGACACCCTTTAAACAGTTGTGATTAAGAGAAAATAGACTCAACCTTCTGAAATGTATATCAAAATTAAAAGTCTGGAGTTTCATAATGTTTGAAAACATTTATAACCGATTTGCATAATTCTCTGTCAACAATGTACGTTGCAGCTCGGGAAAACATCAAGACTATGAAACCTGACGCAACTTGTGCGATAAAATCTGAGAATAACACATAACAAAGAGAAAGAGGTGTGGCGTGTCTAGACTTCGACGTTGAATCTGCGGACTTGTCCATTGTGACTGAGCACAAAGGAAGCCCCGTCTTAAAGCATTTGCCAAGACAACTCGTCACACTTGAATCCACCCTGCAAAAAGGGTCAGATTTCGCGACCGTAGGTGACTTCATAGCGGCTAGGGGCACCGTCAGGGTTGGTGTGAAGAGCAATGCTACAAACGAGTGGATTCTTGTTTTTCCTTTTGAGACCTTACAAACGAAACTGAATTTGTTTTCCAAGAAGATTGTTGCTCTTGAAATGCTGCTGTCAAGTCATCCGAGAAGGTCAAAGCTCTTGAAAAGGAACAGAAGGAATTGAAAGGACATCTGGTCAAACTTGGTGAAAAACAGGAATTGAAAGGATATCTGGTCAAACTTGGTGAAAAAAATGACCGTTTGCTCGGGGCCTGTAATGAATTTAGGAGCCACTTAGGTGCTGCATTGAGTGGATGAGTATTTTAGCATTGCATTATTGCATCTTTCTTTTCTTTGTGAATAAACCGTTCCTCTTTGTTCTCTGAAATTCGTTGGAATTTCAATGAGAATCCTCACTTTTCAAAGTGGGAGTTGTCTTGTACTTGCAGGACAAGTGGTCGCTTTGATGCATTATTCAGAAATAACTCATTATACGAAGACCTATAATTCCATCGTCTCTTTTGCAAGAAAATAGCTTAAAAGGTTTCGGAGCGTTTGGCGCTATATAATCGTACCTAACCCCTCGACACATTCAAATGCACTGAGATTTTGATTCACTTGTTGAGTATGCAACCTATTGAAATTGTTACGGTAAGTCTCTCAGGAATATTTGAGAGCTTTCACCAATGTATTATGAAACGTGCTTTTTTCTCAAGTTAAGCATGTAAATGTGAAGCATTTCTCCATTATTGTACCGGCGTATATGATGAATACGGAATTTGGAAAACGAGGACAAAGAAAACAGGAAAAGACCAACCCATATGAGGATATCAATCTTACCTCGTGGATCTGAACTCGTCATTCTGAATGTCACTGATACTTCTTCTCCCATGGACGTGGATGCTGTCGATGCCTTTGCTGAGCAATGGTGGGATTTGTTTCACCGCCAAAACCCAGTGTTGAAACATCTTCCACGCCACCTCGTCACACTTGAGTCCATCTTGCATGTGGGATCACCTTTCACTACTGTGGGCGACTTTGTTGCGGCCGGAGGTTCAATGAGTGTTGGTGTCAAGAACAAGGCTACAGATATGTGGATCCCCTTCCAACCGTTGGAAGCCTTACGCACGAAGCTCAATTCCGTAACCAAAAAGTTTGAAACTCTCGAAACGGAGAATGCAATACTCAAGTCACAGGCTCTCAAGCAGATTGAGAAAATGTCTACTCTCGAAGATTCACTTGAGAACAACAAAGAAGTGCTCGGAAGGAAACTGCAGACGTTGGAGCAGGAAAATATCAAGCTAAAGATTGAACAGGAAGAAACTACTGCGAAATTAGTCAAGGTGCTTGAAAAACATGATCGTATTCTTCAGACTTTCCATGAGTTTAAGGTTCTTATGGCCCAAATTGATGACATTACTGTTTGAGATGCAAAGTTAATTACAAAAATGTTACTTTTTTGATCTTTATTCCTGATTAGACCGAATATGTTTATTCGTTGTTGGTTGACGACAGTCCTCCCGATCCCAGGGGTTCTAATATGACGAATTGGTATTGAAGATGTTTCAACATTTGGCTCTATTGATGAAACTGCATCAATATTCATCGGCACAGAGAGATCAATAACATTCGGTGAGTCTTTCCGATTTTTGAATTGTCTTTGATGCTTCAAACTATAAGGTCAGTAGTATTCATTACTTTTGATTTTGATTTATATTTGGGGAGGTCGAGCCTGACTAATCTTTTAACTGCTGTGGTTCCAAGGGTCCTCCACCTCCATAATTTCGAATACAATCCATCTCCTTCTATCCTCTTATAAAACTTAGTGCACCGACTCTCCAGGAAGGGTGGAAGGGGTCTCGGGTCTTTTTCGCAGTGGTGCCTTATGAATTGTGAAGTCCTTCGCATTTCTTTTTTTTCTTTGAAGTAACGGCAAGTGTCAACCCCGTTGTATCCCTCACCACCAACCGTCCTCTGGTGTACACTGTTTCAGTAGTTTTGTTGTGTGCCGTCGATGTACAGAGTGTACAGATCCGTTGGCGCTGACTGCATCTCGAAAACGCTCACAACAAACCGGCTACATTGCCCAACTCTCTCAACCTACCCCTTTTCAAAAAACCAAACTAACCTATCTTTCTCCCACAGTTAAAGTAAATCCGTTTATTTTAGAACGTGCCCCTAAATACTAAACCAATCGCAATTTCTATACCCGGGTTTATGTGCCAATTTAAGCACTCTTCTGGGCTTCCAAGCTGCGAAAGAACAATTAGGAATGGCATCTCTGATCGAACGCTTTTATTTCCTCGATATGGCGTTTGTAAGAGTGTCTCTACATTACTCCTCCCTTCTCTCTCCTCCTTTTCTTCTCTGTGATTTGACACTCCACTGGTTATATCTGGTTGGACTGTCGCATCTCTTTCTCTTCACCTTTAAAGATAACTTGAAATAAATGATACACCCTCTGAACACTATGACGATGTAGAAACACACCGAAACTAACAGACGCTGTCTCCCAAAAAGTCCATAGTTCTATTTAAGAAAGCTTGTTCAATAATAAGTAGTCCAAGAAAACCAAAACAAATGGACCTCATAACATCCCTCTTCACTGGGGCCGACTCAATCCCCGGCCGCGACAACGACGACATCCCCGGGTCCACCTCCCCAAAGCCCCGCTCTCCTCCCAAAAAGAGTCCCCCAAAACCAGCCGACTTCCCCATAAAACTCTTCCTCTTCACAACCCTCCTCATCCTCACAGCCCTCGCAATCATCACAACCGCAACACCCCTGTACATCCTCCTCAACCTCCGCGTGATCCCACACTCAACATACCGCGGCGTAACACGCACGATTGAGCGGTGTGTCGGGTCGTTCATGGTCATACTTGCGTACCTGTTCTGTCCCGGGACGGAGGTTGTTGTGAGTGGGGATTGGGAGCTTATGAAGGATTGGAGGAAGACTATTGTGTTTGCGAATCATCAGGTGTGTCTCTGTTTGGGGGGATGTGTCAATTTGGGGTGTGAGTACTGATCTAGTGAATGCATGCAACTTTGTATAGATTTATCCTGATTGGTTCTATCTATGGGTATTTGCATGGACAAGGTATGTTCCATCTATCCCTTCCTTCGTCGAATCTGTATTGACACTGTCTCCCACTTATAAATCAATATCCACTCATCCGCCATCAACACTCACATCTAACTTTAAAACAACCACCAGAAACTGCCACGCAGACCTCCGCATCATGATGATAAAAGTCCTCTCCCAAATCCCCCTCATAGGCCCGTGCCTCACTCTCCTCGACTTCATCTTCCTGCACCAAAACCTCACCCTCGACAAACCAATCCTCACAACCACACTCACACAATCCCGCCAATCCCCACACCCCCTCTGGCTCCTCATCTTCCCCGAAGGCGGCCTAAACTGGACAGGCGGAATCGCAAAGTCACGCGCGTATGCCGAAAAGGCAGGTGTAGACTGGCACCCGACATACTGCATCCTCCCGAAATCCACGGGCTTGTTCTACTCGATCGAGAGTCTTCAGAGTGTGGATGTGTTTGACTTGACTGTGGCGTATTCGGGTGTAGAGGCTGGTGACGTGCCGTATGACGTGTTGCCTCCGAACAAGGTGTTTTTGGAGGGATTGTATCCACGGGAGGTGCATGTTCATGTGAATCGGTATCGGGTTCGGGAGCAGGTACCTGGGTTTAGGAATGTGAGTGGGGATGGGGATGAGACGAAGGAGGAGGAGAGTGTGAGGAGGGGGTGTTTGATTTGTGGTTGAGGGATACGGTTTGGAAGGAGAAGGATTTGCGGTTGACTGAGTTTTATGAAGGTGGGGATTTGAGGCTTGATTGGGAGAAGGAGAAGACACGAAGGATTGCGGTTGTTCCATGTGCTGAGGATTATTTGTACTTTGGAGGACTGATGTTTGCGTTGTGGGTGTTGTTGCCCGTGTACACGGATTTGATTTACTGGACATTGATGTTGGGTGTTCGGTTCGTCACGCTTGCGCTTGCAGTGTTGATGGGGATGTTTGGGTTGTCGCGATTGAGTTTGTGGGTTGCATTTATGGCGTTCCTGGGGCAAACGAGTGGTACATTAGGAGAAGTAGGATGGTAGATAATTCGCATGTTCATTGCCTGATACTATAACTAGATAAACAATAGAAAGTAACTACTTTGAATTGATCCAATTTTGGCATCTCCCCACCGTTCAAAAACCTCTTCCTCAAACGACGACCACCACCACCAACCACCACCTAAAGCAAATACCAAGTACCAAGAACCAACAATGGAAGTTGTCAAGTCGCTCTTCTTTGGCGATGCCTCAATCGCCGGCGCCGAAGCGGGAACAGCGGGCGCCGGACCCGTGGACAGTCTCGACACTGATCCCAAGTCAAACAACAAGACAAAGTACAAAAAACCGAGAGTGGCAATGTCAAACGACTTCATCTTAAAAGTAGCCTTGTTTGCCCTTCTTTGGATCCTGGTTCCCTTTTCCGTTCTCGTTGTTTCGCTTCCGCTTTCGCCGTTAAGGACAATCAACCACAAACTATTCCGCAATATTATGAGACATGTCGAACGCTCGATTGGCTCGCTTGCCGTCCTGACCGCGTACTTGTTCATGCCTGGATCAGCCCTGGTTCTCTCCGGCGATGTCGACAAGATGACGGCGGCAAACTCAAAGAAGAAGGTCGTCCTGGCGAACCATCAGGCTTATCCAGATTGGTTGTACCTGTGGGCGACGGCGTGGGTTCAGTTACGTGTCTCGATGTGGTGTCTCTTTCCACCACCTTCTACTTCCTATCATTGATCCCGTGTGTCTTACACTTTATATTACAGCAACCTCCACGGTGACTTTCGCGTAATGATGATCAAAGTCCTTTCACTGATTCCAATCTACGGTACCGTCATGGACTTTTTTGATTTCATTTACTTGAACCAGAAACTTGACAAGGATAGACCTATCCTGAAAAAGAATTTGGGGATTGCTAGAAAAGAGGATTTGCCTCTTTGGATGCTCATTTTTCCGGAGGGCACTCTGAATACCCCAGGGAATATTGAAAAGTCGAAAAAGTTTGCAGAAAAGGTTAGTTGATGAGAAAATAACTGGCGCGAGGAACGAGCGAAGGAATGCCGAGTGGGGAATCGCATTTGAATGACGAGGGACGAACTGATGGGCTAGAATAGGGTACAGGTGCAGCGAACAATTCGCGAAGCAATTTGTGTAGCGAGGAGACAACCCAAGAGAATTTCAAACCAACCCAGAGTATCAACGTCACTAACTTCTTAATCAACCCAACCAGATGCAAATCGCGGAACACCCCAACCACTGCATCCTCCCCAAATCCACAGGCCTCTTCTACACAATCCAAGACCTCCAACCAACATGCACAGACGTATTCGACCTAACAATCGGATACTCAAACGTAACCCCCGGCGACATTCCCTTCGAAGTAATGAACCCAATCGAAGTATTCTTCAACGGACGGTACCCAAAAACCGTCCACATCCACTGCAGACAATACTCAGTCCCCGAAATCCCAGGCTTCGAGCCAGACATGATCAATCAGCCTGAAGAAGACCGAAAAAAGCCTTTTGATACATGGCTTCGAACCATCTGGCTCGAAAAGGATACCTACCTCGCTCGGTTCTATGAGACAAAGAAGATGACAGCAAAGGAAGAGAAGGATGGGAAGCTTGTTCCTCTGATTCCAAGGTCCGAGGACTTTTTGTACCTGTTTATGGTGTTATTGGGTGGATATCTGATTTTGCCCGTGTATGTGCGATTGGCTTACTGGGCTCTGTATGCGGTTCTATATGTTGTGTATTGGGCGTTGTGGGTTGTGTTTAAGGTAGTTGGATTCAGTCGATTGACGCTTTGGATTGCGGCCTTGTTGTTTTTGGATGGACTTGTGCGAGGGAAACGGAAGGCTACTGTGACTCAAGCATAAATAGTTGTGAGGGACTTTTTGGCGGTTTTTGGGAGTTTGCGAAAAGCGGTTTTCTAGATGTGCTGTTTATGGTTTTTTTCGTTTGGTTTTGTCTCGTTTCCCTGTTTTTATACTGAACCTCTTCAATAAAGTATTGTTTATCTCATGCCACTAGGATGGAGCTGAAAATTCGATGGAAGCGAATATAATAGAAACTTTGAACGTTTTTTGTGGTGTGGCTTGCCAAGAATTCGAAGTCAAATCAAGATTGAAGAAGAATCATTTATTGAAAACCAACAGGAGAAAGACACATCTTTGAACTTAAAGCCAAGTAAGGGGGTTGTGGTCGAGCTCAGCAAGGGAAAGAGGTGCCTAACAGGCAACCGTCAAGTCCTCAGGCATCCCGTTCTTCCAAGCACCTGCACTGAGTGTAGCCTACCCCCTCAGTGCGGCACAAGGACCCTGGAGTCGGAGCCAAAGTTGATCCATCCCATCAACAATGGTGGTCCTGGAGGCGGGGAACCACGCTGATATTGTGGAAAATTCAATAATAATAATATCAAAAATTCAATAAAAAACAACCTAGATTCCAACCTAGTAGCTGATGCCAAATAAGTGGTTGTGGTCGAGCCCAGCAAGGGAAAGAGGTGCCTAATAGGCAACCGTCAAGTCCTCAAGCTTCCCGTTTTTCCAAGCATCTGCACTGAGTGTAGCCCACCCTCTCAGTGCGATTTGAGGACCCTGGAGGCGGAGCCAAGTTGATCTGTCCCATCAACGAGGTGATCCTGGAGGCGGGGAACCACAGTCTGGAGTTGATGCTGGAGAGTACTTGCAACTTGACGCGTCTATGAGTTACGATCCAGTGAATTTAATTCAAGTCCTGTGGAATACAAAAGCACTGTTGTCGACAAATCCAAAAAACTTACTCACCGTCAAACCGCGTCCATCCTCAGCCAGTTCCTGTCGCCCAAAGTTGAAGAGACCGTGGTCGAGTTAAGGGATGGAGAAGAAGCCGATCGGCCGAAACCGAATATGTTCAAACACCCAACCCCACTCAGCGTATCTGTCCACCATCATCAAGTGTTAGGTGGGCGATTTGGAAGCCCCGTGACGAGATTCAGTACCCTGGAGGCGGGACCCCATGTGAATTGTGTATTGGGGACCGCAATGGCGGGAGCTGACCACGGTCTGTTCCTTCTGCTGCGACGATTCAGATGGTGTTTGATGTTGAAGGAGTTGAAGCTGATGTTGATAGAGGGAATAGTTGCTGTTTGATGGAAAAAAAGGAGGGAAGAGGTGGTACCTCACACTATTTATTCAAAAAAAAGCCTGACAATTCTTGCTTTTGCCCAAACAGCAAGAAATCTTTCCCTGCCATCTCCACGCGCATTCTGATTGGCCGCAACTTTTGCGCTTCTTTGCTGTAAACAAACGAATTGTCAATAAAAGAAGGGGCTCCGGCGCTTTGTGTGTTTTTCTTTCCACCAAACACTTTCAAACTCGACCAGCACCCTCATCAGCCTCGCTACCTGGCCCATCTCGTCAAGTAAAGACCAGCTTCACACTATGGAGTCGCAGCAAATGGACGCGTCAAACTCTCCCAGCATCACATCAGACTGTGGTCCCCGTCTCCAGGATACTGAGTGGATCAATTGCGTAGGATCTCTCAGCTCCGCCTCCAGGGTTCACGTGACGCGCTGAGGTGGTGGGCAACACTCAGTGCAGACACGTGAAGAAAGCGGATTTGTGAACTGTTTGGGAGTGGGGTCATCCCACACCATTCTTTCCTCGCCGAGCCCTACCACAACCAACTTGGCTTCAGTTTTAAGTATTGGAAGTAATGGGTATGAATTTGCTTTCTGTCAGTGAATTGATTGCTGAATACTGTCGCAGATGGGTGTACCTTCCATGACATTTTAATACGGCCTTCCATGACATTTTAATACGGTCATCAAAAGAGTGGTTTCCCTGCCAAGAGGAAGTTGAGGGGAGTGGGGTCATCCCGCGTCGTCTTCTTACTTGCTGGCCTGGCCACATCGAATCTGACACATAGTGGATCTCTTTTCTCAACAGTCCAACAATAATAAAATCAGTTGATAAACCTATATTTTCCCTAATGAATATATGTAATAAAGACAAGAACCATGAAAGTACATCGATGATCAGAAGATGGTTTCCTTCACAGATGAGTTCTTACATGGCATCAAAGCAAAGATATCATGGAATATGATTGATTATTATTCTTTGTTTCCCTTGAATCACATCTGGAAAATAAATAAATGATTGGGAGTTGATTCTATATGAAACTTTATCCTTTTTCCCAATATACTGCAAATACAACCCAATTGAAGTCAAAATAGCCCCAGCAATCCACAAAACAATGTTCACAACTAATTCGCCTTTCATATCAATTATCCCCTGATTACACATGAAGTAAATGAACGTCCATTCAGTAAAACCCGTAATAATGAGTTCCAAACCAAACAGAAAGAGATCAGCCTCTTTCCAAAGTTTGTATGCGATGGCAATGCTGACGATCGCAGCGCCACCAACATTACAAATGAAAGTTTTGAGAAGGGCAGATGTAAATTCCTTTTGAGAAGGCTTCTCTGGGGCAGCAACAGAAGCCGTTGGGTTCTTTTTGCCGCCGGAGAGGTATCGGAGGACCTCAAGAAGGCCTTTGGTGCGAAAATCGTTGAAGACTGATATTGGGAGGATGATGTGCATAAGACCCCAGAGGCCGAAGCAAATGGAACCAGCTATTGTATTTGATTATGGTTATTGCTACTTTGTAAGAGATAGGAGTGTAATGGTATCAAGATAGCGGCAAAGGGTGCCAGTTCAAGTTTACAAGCATTGTCAAGTCATAGCAACACATAGACGTTTGGGCGATGGGAGAAGCAGGGGCCGAGCGAGTAGCATACCTTTTGTTGCAATATGAACGGCCATAATCAATTTGAGGTTGTTTTCTTTGAGGAGATAGAAAAAGTATGAGAGATATAAGTATTAATAATCAATTTAATTTGGCTCGCCAATACATGCAGAGCCTCTTTTCTGGGATTGAGATATTGTAATTGAATTACATTGGTTTGATTCAGTGGTCTCAGAAGAAGCGTTGGTGTAAGAATTTGTACCAAGGTGATTTTAGAAAGAGTTAAACCTTGTAAAAAACAAATGATGTTGTGAAAGATGTATTTATGAGACATAATTCCATGCATTTCCAATAAAAAATGGACCTGGTGAAGTCTCTGTTGCTTGGATCGGACTCCATTCCACACGCAGCACCAGGAACAGCTGGCAGTGCTCCATCTTCACCTGCAAACTCTCCAAGACCTCGTACCAAACCTAAATATGACGTACTTTACCTTACGAAAGTCTTTATCTTCGCCGTATTGTGGATTGCAATACCATTCGCCACTGTCGTTGTCGGAGCAACAATCCTACCCTTCGAAATTATAACACGAAAAAGAACACTGATTCGTGAGGTGCAGAAAGCATTTGGGTCGTTTGTCGTCGTTACAGTCTATCTATTCCTACCTCAAACTGAACTTGTTCTCACTGGCGATTGGACGCATCTGGAAGCAACTAAAAAGACTATTGCGATTGCGAATCACCAAATATACCCAGATTGGATGTATCTCTGGGTATTGGCATGGTGGAGGCAAGTATGCTTGGTTCCAACAAAGCACCAGGAATAACTGCTCAAATCAACAGAAACCTGCATGGAGACCTTCGTATTATATTGATCAAAGTACTGTCATTGTTACCGATCCTTGGACAGGGAATTCAACTGTTTGATTGGATCTTTGTGCATCAGAAACTAGACAAGGACCGGGAAATCATTCGTCAGAACTTGACAACTGCCAAAAACGACGTGGGAAACCCTTTGTTTCTCCTCATATTTCCGGAAGGCACGTTGAATACGCCAGGGAATGTGGAGAAGAGTAAGCTATACGCTGAAAAGGTAATAGCTTCTGCATTTCCAGTAATAACAGCTGACCTCTTTCCAGATGCGTATATCGCCACATCCACAACACGTCATTCTCCCAAAATCCACTGGTCTCTATTTAGCTCTTCAAGATCTATCTCCATCTGTCGACAACCTCTTTGACTTAACTGTCGGTTATTCTGGAGTCTCATCTACAGACGTTCCCTTCGCCGTATTTCCACCCGACAAGTTGTTTTTCGAAGACAGATACCCATCTGAAATCCATATTCATGTTACAAAGTATTCTGTACGTGATTTACCGGGCTTTCGTGCAACAGATGAAGTCTCCTCGAATGATGAAGGGCTGAAAAAGGAGTTTGATACGTGGTTGAGATCTGTTTGGATGGAGAAGGATAATCGTATGAAATACTTTTATGACTATGGATGGATGGTGGACACCTTGAAATCTGTTGATGGTGTTACATATGTAAAAGTTGTGCCAAAGCTGTTGGATTGGTTGTACTTTTGGGGATTGCTGTTTATCGCTTGGATTGTTATTCCGATTTATGGACAAATAATCTGGTGGGCGCTTTGGGCAATCTGCTATGGCTTCTACTACACTATTTCACGAGCCTTTAGTTTGTAGTCAGCTAAACTTGGATTTATTCAATAAGAACCTCTTTTGTGTATCCCATTTATAGAATACGTTTATTTGAGAAACTCTACTTTTTACCAAACAGCCTGTGAACGAGACTCGCAGGCCCCTTTTTAGCCATGACTGGTGCAGGTGCTACAGTTGTTGAAGCTCGAACATTTGCAGCAGCTTCATCGCAATCCGAATCCGTGCATTCTTCGGGCTCCCGATGAGCACTCGTCCATTTCATACCCCACACAGCGTCACTTCCCTCATCGGACTCTCGCACACGTCCAGAAGTGGTCGTAACGCCGTTACTTGCATTTCGAAGCCTTTCCAATGAATCCGAGCTTCCATCACGAGGCGGACCACCACGATTCGGTGGTGGAGAAAACACACTTTGTCGTGTCGAGTTTCGAGGAACATCGTCATCAACGATACGCGAAACTCGTGGAGTATCATCTTGACATTTTGGTGTAGTCTCAGAGTCTTCATCCTTACGGCTCTTTTTCTTTCTCAGAGATGTTGTGAGAGCTTTTAGAAGACGGCTTCCTGGGCTTCCTTTTTGAGACATGGAGGGGGCGGGGCTTTGTGGTTTCGGTGGAGTTGCGGCAACCGTTTCCTTTCGCTTTACGGGTGTGATGCTCCGTTGAGTTTGCTGCTCATCCATAGGTTTGGGTTGTTGTGGTTGTGGGTATTGTTGTTGCTGGTGTTGTGGAAGTTGTGTCTGTGGTTGGAATGGTGGTGGTTGGAGAATGTAACAGCCTTGCATTTGCTGTGCTGGGTGGTGATGATACATAAATGGCAGTGATGGCGCAGTTTGGTATTGTGGAAGTGGATGATGAGTGAGAAAGGGGTTGTTTGTGTTATTCGATGGAGGAGACGATGAAAGGAAATGAACAGGACTTGGTGGAGCGGGCATTTGAACAAAATTGTACATGTTTTGCTGCTGCTGCTGTGGCTGAAAAGAAGATGAAGAATGAGTTTGTGGCGGTTGCATTGACTGGTATGCGTTTTGAAGGAGTTGTTGATGGTATAAAAAGTGCTGCATTTGGTGCTGACTGGGTATTGGGGCAGACGTTGGTCGATACGGGCCTTGTTGGACGGGAGGGTATGAGTCTCGTCGCAGTGGCTGCAATGCTGTCAGCGATTGACCAGCTAGAGGGAAACGTTAACATCGAGGTAACCACAACGCTCGATCTTACGTCTCAATTTATGAGTCTCAACTCTGTCCAGGTAGTCTGACACAAGAAAATACAGACTCTTGATGGGATGCAATCCACAGTCAATGTTTAACAGTCTTCTGATCTCGCGCTCACTTATTCCGTAAGATACAAGCTCGGCAATAGCAGCCTGAGAAGGATTATTTACAACTGTAGGGCGAACAATAATGAATGACTGTATTTTCTCTGTGTATCCATAATTTGTCCACCTATTGTCGAGTTAGAATGGTTGACTATTATTGACGGCACTCAACGGATGATCCATAACCTCGTTCATTTTCGCTCGCATCAAAGGATTGACAGTCAGCATTGTTGATACCAAATGATTCGCAGCTAGGGATGAGGATCAATATCGAACAAATTTGCAATGGTGATCTCACTGTCACTCGACTTAATCGGCTCATATTCTCCCTTCGCGATGAGAGCATACAATATCGACATGTCTCGTGAGTCGAAAGGAAGGTTTCCAGTAATCAAAGCATATAGAATTACACCAAGACTCCACTGTACACCGTTTAGAAACGTGCTCAAACTACTTGAACACTTACCATATCAACTTCAGGTCCAGTGTATGGAATCCCTTTTACCATTTCAGGCGCAGCATAATACGGAGATCCACAATATGTGTCCAACGTTCGGTCACGATGAAACGTGTTACCAAATCCAAAGTCAATGATCTTGATATTTCCGTTCTTGTCCAGCAAGAGATTCTAGGTTGATATGTAAGCTAAATTACCCGATGCTATTAAGCAATTACCTCAGGTTTTAGATCGCGATGGATGATAGAGTTCTGGAAGTCTACGTTAGAATCACCCAATCTGACATTGACTCTTTCTTACTTGATGGCAGTAATTGATGGCAGACACTACTTGACGGAAATAAACTCGCGCCATATTTTCATCTTGCTGGCATTGTTGAGCTATGTAGTCGAACAATTCGCCACCACTTGCATACTCCATCACGAGAAATATCTACACAAAAGTATTAGCTACAAGACACAATACCAAGAATCAGATTGCCGAACAAGAGATCAACAGATTCCCCACTCCTCCCTCCCACCTCCACTCCAATAAAAAACAAACGTACCTGATCTCCATCCTCAAAAGTCTCCTTCACATCAACAATATGCGGATGCTTCAACAACTTCATTAACCGGACTTCTCGTTGAACGCTGTTCATCTGTTTCACGGTTTTGATTTTCGACTTTTGGATCGCTTTCACGGCACACTTTTCGCCGGTTTGGAAGTGGATGCCGAGTTTTACTTTTCCGAAGGTTCCTTCGCCGATTGTGTCTGTGAGGATGTAGTCTCCGACGCGGGGTTCTATGGTGGCGGGGATGTACTTTTGGGGTTGGGGTTGGGGCTGGGACTGGGTGGAATCTGCAGGCTGGTAGAAGAGGTGTGGTTGTTGTTGTTGGTTGGGTGGGGGTTGGTAGTTTGGGAGGGGAGCTTGTTGGGTTGAGGCTGCGATTTCCTCGTCCGCGAGAGTTGCTTCGGATTCTCTTTGAGTTGGACCAAGTGAGGAAACCTAAAGAATATAAGAGATGTATCTTGGTATACAACGCGTTTTCGCTTACAGGTGGTTGTTGGCACTGTCCAGCCTGCTGAAAGGAATCAGCCTTTGCAGAACCTCCCTGAAGATTATCCAACTGTTTCTGATTACTCTGATGAAGCCTCGAAGCCAGTTCGTGCAAGTGAGGATGGTCTTGGCCAAGGAACACAGAGACAGACGATCCCACACCTCCTCCAGCACTCAATCCCGACAGTTCCGGGACAGACGAAGAATAAAGTATATTGGACATTATTTTGGGTATCTCAGTGTGGGGGTCAAAGAGCTAAACGTGATGCAAGAGGCGCGTCTCAGAATTTTTGGGGAGTAGTTGGACGATCCGGCAATCTCCTCAATAAATTAAGTGCCTGTTCTGTTACTAATGAATTATGAGTTGGACTGAGCGGTTTGGAGAGTGACTGCATCGTGCTGCTGGGTTTTCTTGAGATGACGAAGTTTTGACAGTCTGGGTCAAAGAATTGTTTGCCTCTTAACTGGGATACTGTTTCCCTACATTCACTGAAGTAATTATCGCAACTAATTAAATGGCAATACGTATTAATTCCCTTCTGCATACTTTTACTACAACCGACTCGCCCCCTTCTTCCCATCCACAACCTTCACACCCGCCAACAAATCAGCCACAACATCCATAACACGATCCTGTCCCCACACAACCCCAAGCCCACCCTCTCCACACTTACAAACACCTCTCCCCGCATTCCCTTTACACTCACACACAACAAAACTAGGCACCCCAAACACACCGCACCGTTTCGCCCACGCCATATTCTCCCACAAAGCCTGCTTCACAGCAGAATCACTCGTCGCTTTCGCAACCATATCAGCAGCTTCATCGTCTCCGTACCCTTCCTCAACCAACACATGTTCAACACCATTCGCGTCCGACACATCTTCATTAAACCGCCACGACGCGTCAAAGAGGCAGGTGGTTGTTTCAGGGTACAAGATCGCGACGCGAGAGGCTGTCACGGAGCGGATTGGGAAGCGGTCGGGCCAGAGGAGTGTTGTTGGGTGTGGTGGTTGGGAGGTGTGTTCGAGGGGGAGGGTGTTCCAGTGGTGGATCCAGTCTTGCATGTCTTTGACGCCGTAGCGTTGTTTTTGGGGTGGGAGGGAGAGGATGTTTCCGGAGCCGAGTCTGTTATTTTGTGTGAGGTAAAGGGTGAGCGGAGGGGAGGGGGTGAAGGGAGAGGAACTTACTCGTTGAAGATTCCACCAATTACGATTGGGACGTGAGTGATTTTGAGGTTTGGGCCGCAGAGGGGTTGGAGACGGTCTTTGACGACGTTGAAGCCAAGGTAACTCCATGGACTCGAGAAATCCCAGAAGAAGATCAAGTTCCGTTCCTTTTTGAGTGGGAAACTCGAAGACGGAGCTAGGCGGAGTTGAGGGAACGGGGGAGGAAGGGAGGTCGATGATGGATTGGTTTCCTTGAATTGGAGTGAACGAAGGTGTGATTCCACAAAGACAAGCCGATCCCCGCCCCAGTAGCAAGCTGGTTCTCCAGAGATAGTTTGTGGGAGGTAAAAGAAAGGAACTCCAGGTGCACCCAATTCCACGACACGCGTTGTAGCTTCATGAAGTGCGGTGGAAACCTGCTTATCGTTCCAGCACTCCTCTTTCAACGCAACATTGACAGATTTCGCCACGTTGAGAATGACAGCTTTCTGCGACACGTCGAGACCATTTACCCAATAAGCTTTGAACAGCGCGTGAGTCAGTCTGAGGTATGTGAAGAGTTTAAGCCACCCACACAGCCAAGTAAACACATGGGATTCTCAGCCAACCAACCTCTTTCTGTCGCTCTGGTTCGTTACAGAAGTCAGGGCTCTTAGTGCATCGAGTGTTCTGACTGGATGCTTTTTGTTCCAGACGAGCGGAATCTTGTGCGTTGCGAGTGTTCGTTCAAAGTCTTGTTTGAGGATGACCGACTTCTGCCTTGGCTGTGCATCCGTGGCAGACCCGGCTTTTCCTGCGAAGAATTAACAAGAAGAAAGAAAGAAAGAAAGAAGAGAGTACCCTGCGGCGCCTTGGTTTGGTCGTAGATGCCGCCAAGAAGAACCGGCGTGAAAACAACGTCGCTTTCACCCACTTTCACGCGAAGAGTCGAGAGCCGGACGGAGGCGATGTATGCATACGGGCATACAATGTCTGCATTCGATCGAGCGTGATTAGTTGAGAAGGTATCAACGAAGTAACACCACACCATAGAAGAATTCAAGCTTCATTTTGTTGCTTTATCCCATACCTGATCTCAAATAATCACAAACTTATGCTAATTTATTCATCCAGTACGGCCCAGTCATAGCGAATTTATCACCTCAGTTTTAACCAATGGCAAGTTCCCATCTCCCTTCACCATTTCCAACCACCCCAACCACCCCAACCAAAAAACTACAGATCCCATTCACCCATTAATAAATTTTACATACCGCTATTGCAATCAAAATGAATATAAGAGGCAGGCTGTAAACCATAACGGTATTCCAAGCCCAGCCCACCAATGATTCTCCACCTCCTTCCCCTCCTTCTTACCCTCCTCTCCATCACGCAAGCCATAAATGCAGCAGCCCTTCCAGCCCCAACATCCCCATCCATTCCCCCAAATCCCTCCGAATCCCACAACAAAACAACGCTCCACAGCCGCATGGGCGACGCAGCCTGGGGCGGAGAAATCAACCGCGGTCCATGCATGTACGTCGGCGCCGCATACAACCTCTACGCCCGCAAACAGCATTTCCTTCGATCCTCTGAAAAATGGAGCCAGAACAACTGGAGAGTCACTGTCGGCTTGAACCCGCTTGGATCCATGGTCCCGCCCGCTGTGCTTGCTGTCACGCAGGAAGAACATGCTGATAAGTGGAGTGTTGGGTGGCCTGGGTATCATACTTTGGATACGGTGTTGCGGTTGCAGGAGGATGGGAATCTTTGTTTGTATCCTGATTCGGGGTGGAATCCGATTTGGTGTTCTGGGACGAATGGGATTATTCCGTCGAGAGCTTGTATTGGGGAGGATGGGACGTTTTATATTGTTGCCAAGTGGTGGTTTTGGGAATATGTTGCATGGTGGGTGTAAACTCACCGACTCTGTCAACTGATCTCCATTCATTCATTCATTCAATTCACTTTTTAATTTGAATAGAATTCCAATAAATCTCCACATGTTTTTCTTATTACTTTCTCACACTTTTCGAAAGCAACGCCGCCCAAAGTCCAAGCGAATGACAGTTGAAACCGAGTCCATTACCACAGTTGAAACAACCAATGTGAAAGAGTTGGAAGATGAATTGGATGGGCAACTGGCTGATCACCTTCTTCAAACTGTTGAGCTTGAGCTTTCAAAGCTTCCCAAAGACTCAAACGGACTTTTGATTGGTATAACCTTACTCCTTCTTTCTCCTTCGTAACTAGATTGTAATCTCTGCCTTCTACCTTCTACACTATCTATCTTCTGTGCTATCTAACCACTGCTTCAAACAGAGGCTTCCCTTGCCTTCTCGTCGCTCTTCACCTCAAAGTCCGCTCAGCTCCCACCAGCCCTCGCTCTCTTTTCGTACTCAGCAACTGCATTCACAAGCGACGACAAGGACTTGACTGCAGCGGACTTCAATGTGGTTGAGATCCACTCCTTTGACGACTTTGAAACAGCCTACGAATCCGCAAAAGAGTCTTTCCAGAACGGAGGAGGTAGTGCAGTTCAGTTGGATGGCGGAGGTAACTGTTAATTAGTGTTGGTGTTGAGCCTAAATTGATCCCGAAAACAGAGATTGACAAGAAAGTCGTGTTTGCAATCAGCGATGGAACGCTCCCTGAAGAAGCCACAGAATTCAGTGTTCGATTCGCGCAGGAATTCGGGCTCAAACATGTGCAGTTTGGAGGCGATGCGCATGAAGATTTGAGTGAGACTTTGAAGGAGGTTGAAGGACAATTGGCGGATCATTTGTTGGAGACTGTTCGTGTTGAGATTCAGAAAGTGAAGGAGAGGGATTATGATGGGTTGATTATATGTGAGTTGTGATTCCTTTTTTTGTACCTTTGACAACTGGCTAACTAATCCACCTTTTTGAAAACATCACCAGCCGCATCCCTTCCATTCTCCCCCCTCTTTTCAACCCCAGAAAACCCATCAATCATCCTCTTCTCCTACCCATCCACCCACTTTTCAGAAACCCCTTCCACTCTCCCTCCTCCAACCCTCACCAAAATCAACCCCTCAGACCCACCCGAATCCGTATACACCTCCATCCGCTCGAAAATCACAGTCACAGAATCACCTGTCTACTTTGTCTTCAACAACGGAACGTACACCCAGGAGTCACACCTCCTCGCCGCACGTATCGCGTCAGACTATAAATTCAAGCTTGTCACGTTTGCGGGGATTGCGCCTGTGATCACGACTGATAGCGAAGAGGAGGAAGAGGGTGTAGATGTGGATATCGTGGTTGAGAATGATGTGTTGTTGGATGACGTGAACTCTGATTTGAATTCTCAGCTTGCGGAGCAGATTTTGGAGGTTGTTCGGGCGGGGTTGGAGGGGTGGGAGGGGAGTGTACTTGTTGGTGAGTTTATTTATTTATTTATTTTTACGTTGGTTTATTTGGGGGGCCTTTTGGAATGTTGATGGTTTTGTTTTTGTAGAGGCTTCGATGAGTTATAGTCCGCTCTTTCAGGCCTCGGAAAGTGCTCCTGCGCTTGCTTTGTTTGCGTACCCAGCGGACCACTTTGATGATGGCGAGAATATCCCCAGTTTCAAGAAGTCGTTCAGTGTAGTTGAAGTCCACTCCTTTGAACCATTTGACGCTGTGTATGAAAGCGTTAAGGCGCGTGTTGAAGCTGAAGGAATGGTCAAGAATGGGCGGACTGTTATTTTCGCGATTGTGAATGGAGAGTCTGGAGATGCTGCTGTTATTTGTGAGAAGTTGGTGGGGGAGTATGGATTGAAGAGCGTCAAGTTTGGAGGTGAGGAGGAAGGGGATGCGGGGATTGTTGTTGAGAGTGATGTTGCGATTGAGGATGTGGATGAAGAGATTAGTGCGCAGATTGCGGAGCATTTGTTGGAGAGTGTTCGCGTTGAAGTTGGGAAGGCTAAGGAGAACAAGGCTGCTGGATTGATTGTTGGTAAGTGGCTTGATAACTAATTGTGGAGTTAATTTAATTCGAATGATAATCACTCAGAGGCATCGCTTGGATTTAGTCCTCTATTTGACTCTTCATCTGACTCGGAGGAAAAACCTGCTCTTGCGCTCTTCGCGTACCCGGCTGAACACTTTGACGACAGCGAACTTGTAGACCTTTCTAATGCACTCAATGTCATTGAAGTCCACTCTTACGAACCATTTGAGTCTGTCGTCGAAAGTGTCAAGAAGAGCTTGGAAGGAGAAGGATTAGTGGATGGATTCAATGTCATTTTCGCTATTGGTAGTGGTGCGAGTAACGAACAGAGCCATTTACTCTGTGTCAAGTTGGCGGAAGAGTTTGGATTGAGATTGTTTCAGTTTGGCACGCAGTAGGCGCACAGTAGTTTTCGCTGAGTACCTTTGTTGATTTCTATGTGTTTTTGAGTAGTATTCGTATCGTTCATTTGATTGTTACAAATTAGAATAAAGGTAGAAACTTGTTTGTTCCGAATTCGGACACCAAAAACATCGATGTACAACCACAAGAAAGCGAGCAACAAGACAACGGGGCCAGCACCGCCTTCCGTTCTCGGCTACTTCCGGCGCGCCACGTCACCACCAACGCAACCAACACAACCAACACAATCAAACCAGGCAACGAAGGGTTCGTGGGCACCGGGCCTCGCAAAGACGCTCTCGACCGCCTCGGATGCAAACCACCCTTCTGCCGCCTCTTCTTCTTCAACTACATCAAATTCAAAACTTGGAATTCGGGCATCGGCGTTGAATGCAGAAGACGCGTTTCGCCGGTCGTTGTCGATGTCTGGTTCAACTGGCTCAACTGCTTCAACTGGATCCACTACTTCAACACAACTCAAACGACCTCTTTCTTCTTCTTTAAACTCGTTTGAACCACCTCTAAAAAGATCGCTAAATGGCCTGGCTTCGGCAAACAACTACAACTACAACCACAACTCATCCTCAAATTCAACTTCAACTTCCTCAGTGCGATACCTCAAAGACATGAACTCACACAGCAGACCTACTCAATCAACGGTATCTCAAAGCAAGTTCAATCGACCGTCTTCCTCTTCAACTGCTCCTGTAAAGTCCGAATTTCGGTTCGATAATGCCCCAAAACTTCAGAAGCAATCATCTACCTTTTTTGCACCGCCTGAATCTGGTATCAATCTGACGAACGAGCAGAAACAGGTTCTGGATTTGGTGGAACAAGGAGAGAATCTGTTTTACACTGGATCAGCTGGTCAGTGGTGAATCTTCTCTCCGAGTCCCTACTTGTAAAGAACTTACTAATGCTCAAACATTATGTCCTGATAGGAACTGGAAAGTCTGTTCTAATGCGTCAAATAATTCGGAACCTCAGAACAAGATTAATGCCATTCGAAATTGCTATTACAGCTCCGACTGGTACCTGACACCTGATTCAGTATGTTGCGTGGAAAAGTACTGACTTTTCTCGTAACAGGAATTGCCGCCACAAATATTGGAGGGATCACTCTTCATTCCTTTGCTGGATGTGGTCTTGCATTTGGTACGTGCACAACATCATTCTTTCTTCGCACATAATATATTTACTTAACTGAATGACTCTGATCACTTTCAGAGCCTACAAAACAATGTGTGCAAAAAATTCAGGCAAACAAGAGAGCTGCTGTCAGGTGGAAGACGGTCAAGGTGCTAATTATTGATGAGAGTGAGTTGTTACAGCTGTTTTTCATGTTTAATTTAACGTGGGCTTCCGTCTAGTTTCTATGGTGGAAGGGCAGTTCTTTGATAAATTGAACGAGATTGCGAAACTGATTCGTATGGATTCGAGGCCCTTTGGAGGGATACAGGTACCTCATCTTAGCAATGTTGAGATCTCGAAACTAACCACAACTTGAAACAACTTTAGTTGATTGTCTGCGGAGACTTTATGCAGTTGCCACCCATCAATAAGAAAGAAGTCAAGTTTGCTTTCGAAGCAAAGGCATGGAAGGAGTGTATGACGAAAACAATTTTGGTTCGTTCGTATTTTAAGATTATTTCCGTGGGGTTCTCATTTGTATATACCACGAACAGCTGAAGGAAGTATTTCGGCAGAAGGACGCGTCGTTCATCAAAATTCTGAATGAAATCCGGATGGGTCAGGTTACAAAAGAGACTGAAGAGATTCTGTCCAGTTTGTCGCGTCCTCTAAAGCCTCAAGGAACTCTAGTACCCACTGAGTTGTATGTTTATTAACAACTTTTTATATCCCCACCTTCTGATTATCATTTCTGCATCAGGTTCGCAATGAGAAATGAAGTCGACGCGTGCAACCAAAGACACCTCGCCCAACTCCCCGGCCAAGTGAAAATATTCAACGCACTCCGAAACACAGTCTCAGACCCACGGCTCCATGAACGCCTTGACAAGGACTGTAACGCGGTCGACAGTCTTCACCTGAAAGTCAACGCGCAAGTCATGTGTATCAAGAACCTGACTGACCAAGGACTCGTGAATGGCAGTTTGGGGTGTGTAATTGGGTTTGAGGAGGATACGGGGTTGCCTGTTGTGGATTTTAAGAGTGGGAATGGGGGCAATGTTTCTATTAGACGGACTGTGAATATGGAGCAGTGGAAGCTTGAGAGTGGGCGTGACGTTGTGACGAAGGAACAGGTATAAGGGCTGAATTTTGTGGGGTTTGACAAGTTCTGTACTTATTGTTGTGTTATAGTTGCCGCTTGTTCTTGCGTATGCTTTAAGTATCCACAAGAGTCAAGGACAGACACTTCCGCTTGTTCGTATTGATCTTGGGAAAGTGTTTGAAAAGGGGCAGAGTTATGTCGCGTTGTCGCGGGCGGTTAGTTTGGATGGACTGCAAGTTCTGAATTTCAGGAAGGATAAGGTGTTGGCTCATCCTAAGGTTATTGAGTTTAATCGTGCTTTGTTTTCGTTTTAATTCTATTTTCTTGAAATGAATTGGAAAGTTCAGTAAAACTGTATGCTTGGAGTCCTTAACTTGGAAAGTTGAACTGGAATATCACATATTATGCATGCAGGACAAGCAACTCCATGAATCTCAGAAGAGAGAAAAGAGGTAATTACAGTAAAAGCATGTTGTGCTGGATTCTGGTTGGTTATCGCAAGGGCCTAACTCCACCATTAACCATACCGGCGATAGCATTTCACGCGTTTTAAAACCAAAAATAATATGCTTAATGCTTTTCAAGCGACTGCAGTTTCTGATCTGAATTCTTTGTTTTTTGCGGCAAAATATACAAATAATCCCTCCCAGAACACAAGGGACTGGTAGCTCAGTGGTAGAGCGTAGGACTGCAAATCCCGAGGTCGCGGGATCAACCCCCGCCCGGTCCTTTTAGTTTCGAAGGATGAATGATGAGGGGAAAGAAGTTTGGTTCAATGGACTGTGCCACAAGGCTTTTTCTTTCTGTGACGTGTTCATTCCCAAAAGATAATCGTAGCACCGGCACGTTTCGATCGTGCGACCTCTGAGTTATGAGCCCAGCGATCTTCCGCTGATCTACGGTGCTATGGTAGCTATTTGAACCATTGAAAGTATTAGTACCAGCCAGTACAAGAAAAATCCTGCTGATGCATATACTTCTGAAGATAGATGGCACGGTCGAGAGTATTGTATTTAAAAGCGGTTGATGGCTGTATTCCATGCATGCATTTCGGAGAATGAAGCGCGTTCTGTCGAGTATTAAATTCAGAGAGCAAGAATACATTGACGAGCGACTTCAAAGGAATAATGATTCGGCGTTTTATATCATCCGCCGGCTTAAAAGAGGTGATGGGGTTGTTGGGTTCAGCACAAAACTGCATCACACAGATTATATTAGTATCGATCTTGCGGGCTCTACATTACGAGTACAGTGATATCCCATTAATTCACGGTGCTCGAGATCCTGATTAGCCAATAGCCAAGCCAACTGAGGTATTCCATCGTCTCCACGCAAACAATGGCTGCTTTTAATATTATCGGTATGGATGCGTTTATACATGGCAATTACGTCAAGAACTAAAATGAATCCATGACGTTTTAAATGAGTAGCCTGACGAAATGGATAACCGCTTTACTTTTCTATTATGGCTCAAATTTGGAAAATGGTAAAGTTCGAAGATAAATTTATTGAGGTAGATGTAAAATAATCAGAGAGATATGCAGGTGAAGCTTGTTTGGGTGTGGTCGAGCTCAGCAAGGGAAAGTGGTGCCTTATAGGCAACCGTCAAGTCCTCAGGCATCCCGTTCTTCCAAGCATCTGCACTGAGTGTAGCCTACCCCCTCAGTGCGACACAAGGACCCTGGAGTCGGAGCCAAGGTTGATCCATCCCATCAACAATGGTGGTCCTGGAGGCGGGGAACCACGCTGATATTGGGGAAAACTTCAATAACATTACTGAACATTCAATAAACGTAAAACTTATAATTTCCATTGTCTAAGATCCCGATCTTGCCAAGTTGGTTGTGGTAGGGCTCGGCGAAGAAAGGACAGCGTGGGCCGAACCCACTTCTGCCCAGTTCACAAATCCGCTTTCTTCACGTGTCTGCACTGAGTGTTGCCCACCACCTCAGTGCAACACGTGAACCCTGGAGGCGGAGCTGAGGGATCCTACGCGATTGATCCACTCAGTATCCTGGAGACGGGGACCACAGTCTGATGTTGATGCTGGATGGTCATGGACGCGTCCACTTGAAGGGATCCGATGGTCCGAGGCCGATCCGAGTAGGTATGGAGTAGATTCTGTGTTCAAGATTAATTAGTAGCCAGGTAGACATACAAAATTATGAATATATACCAATAATCGCCGTTCTTTGCGATCCTAATCTTGAAGTTGAAGCCAAGGTGGTTGTGGTAGGGCTCGGCGAGGAAAGAATGGTGTGGGATGACCCCACTCCCAAACAGTTCACAAATCCGCTTTCTTCACGTGTCTGCACTGAGTGTTGCCCACCACCTCAGCGCGGCACGTGAACCCTGGAGGCGGAGCTGAGGGATCCTACGCGATTGATCCACACAGTATCCTGGAGGCGGGGACCACAGTCTGATGTTGATGCGAGATGGTCTTGGGTACGTGCACTTGAAGGAATCCGATGGTCCAAGGCTGAGCTGAGTAGGTATGGAGAGAACCAGAAGTCCGAAGCCGAGCTTGAGTCATGGTAGAGCCAGCCTGGAGAACTTGCGAAGAGCCGAGGGTCGGTACCAGTCCAGACCAGGGAAGAAGAGGAGAGAGGAGCCAGTTTCATGGAAGTCGAGAAGGGGTGGTACGTCCACTATTTAAAGGAAAAAACCTGACAATTCCTGTTTTTTGCCCAAACAGCAAGAAATCTTTCCCAGCCATCTCCACGCGCATTCTGATTGGCTGCCTTTTTTGCGCTTTTTTGCTCATGTAAACAAACGCGCATTCTGAGGGAAAAAAGGAAGCGCCCGGCGCTTTGAGACAAAGCTTTTCCCCCAAAAACACGTTTCGATCCCAATCAGCAGCTTCTCTCCTCGCCACCATCCGCCTCATCCACTCCAGCCATCAACAGCGTCAAAGATCTGGATCGCTTTAAGTAAACGCGTCAAATACCTTCCGGCATCTGCATCAGACTGTGGTCCCGTGAGTCCTTAATTTTTATTAACGTCGAACCAAACACAGTCATCCAAGTGCCGATCAGTCTCTCTAATACTATCCATCAAAGGCGACCAATCACATCTTCTCCCCGGTAACTGTAAGAACCAGATGTACTCTTTGTCTTCGCCCACCTATTCATTGACTGACTCAACCACACAGAATTGTCAGGATCCACTCACTGTTTTACGAGCACCCTCACCATGTTTTCCTTCTATCACCACGATTCTATACTAGCACCGATAACACCGTGCTTTGAGACTTGGTCGTAGTGAGCAAAAGGGCCTTTTGGAGGTACCGCTTCTACAACACCATGATGGCACGGCGGAGTGTTCAGGACAAGAGACATTGGGAAAAGCGGAGTCTCTTTCTTGGATCTCCAGGTTCCATTGAAAGGAATCTTGTTTTTCGCGCTGGCTGTGAATCCTGCTTGTTTTTCAATCTACACGACACTCCCCTTTTGCCCGCTATCCTTCTTTCTCTCAAGTTCCTCGTACTTTCGGTATTTGATGAAGTTCCAGTTGTTACTGCCCGTTAAGTCGGGATGGAATGGCTGTTCTCATGTTCCTCCATGATTGCAGTGCTCCATAGAGCTTCATTAAATACCCGGTCTTGTGTGCTGCTTCCGTTTCTTTCTATTTATACGTTGTTTTGATTTTATGATGCTTTCTACATAAACTCCATACTTCTATCCAACTATTTGTTTCTTTCATCTAAATCAGCACTCAAACCCACCTTCCATTGTTCCAATATGACTGCGATCCTCTGCTCCGACCAAATCGTTCTCGTGACTTGCAAAGTGTGCTCCAAACCCGTCCTCCACTCAAGTCTGAAGTCTCCTCGCGCATCTCGGTATGTGATCCTCTTCAATTGTTGCCTTAACTAGAACCAAGTTGACCAACAAGGGCCCTTACAGACAACTTTCGACGAATAAACCTGACCCGCGCAAAAAGAAGACTACTGAAACCTGCTTCGAATGCACCAATACCCCATCAACCAACCCTTACGCCCATCCCGCCAATTTAGACAGACGCGATATTCTCTTCACTCCTCTACAAAGCAGCAATCTTCTTAACAATTCTCTCTGCAAGTTCTCCTTTGTATGCACAGCCAGATTCAACAGGGACAATGTCCGCAAGAGTTCGTTTCACGATATTTTAGTACGACAGAAACAAGATCATTTTTGAGGGCCTCGCGTTCAGATATGTTTGTTCCGGAGGCTTTGAGGACGGCAGGTGGGGATTCGAGGACACCTGGTTTGGACGTTCTTGGATTCTTCGTTGCATCCTGCAAGACAACTTGGCGACGAAATTGTAGACATTTCGAATGCATTCAATGTTATTGAAGTCCACTCATTTAAGCCATTTGAGCTTGTCGCCGAAAGTGTTAAGAATAGCCTGACAGGAGAATGATGAGTGGATGGGATTCAATGTCCTGTTCGATTGCGAGTAATTTGGAAAGTCATTAGCTCTGTGTCAAGTTGGAGGAGTTTGGGAAATTGGGTTGAGATTGTTTCAGTTTGGTACACAGTAATTGGTTGATGTACTTTGTTTCATTCATACGGGTTTGAGCACCATTTACATCGTCGCTTGTAAATTAGAGCCAAGTTTGAACGAAAGAATCCTTGTGTGTAATGTGTTTCAAGTTGAGCGTCCACGTGTTTTTTCCTTTTTCATCGTCATTGCAAATATCATTTCCAGAAATTGGGCTCCATCCAAATTGGGCAACCCTCAGAACCTATCGCCCTGCCACACCCACCCGCACCCGAGCCTTCCAATCTACGCAACTTGCAAACAATCTCAAAAGCCAAAAGATGAGTGAAGACGGAGAAGAGTTTGACTTTGACGGCGACGAAAAAGAAGTTGAAAGTGATTTCGATTCAAACGGAAAGAAATCATCGAAACGTTCGCAACAAAAGAAACGAAAGGTTTCTGCGTTGGAAACCTCGAACGTGGACCAGAACGAGCTTCCCTTTTTCGGTCGTGGCGCTGCAAATCAACATAAATTCGTGGAGGAAACGGATGGCGGACCTCCCGTTCCGCTTCGTTCAGACGGCTCTAGGAAGAGGGTGCATCCTACGAGGGAACAGCTGGAACGCCTCGAGGCATTCTTTAAGACGAATCCTAAGCCCTCTGCAGCTGAACGGGTCGAGATTTGTAATGCTGTCAATATCAACAACAGAAGTGTTCAGGTTTGTTGATTGTTATTACTTGATTTCTAATGATGATGTGGAGAGTTTGGCTAATTTGAACTGTACCATCACAGATTTGGTTTCAAAACAGACGAGCAAAGGCGAGAAAGGAAGCACCTATTGAAGCCTCAGAAACGGTCGTGAGAGAACCAGCTGTAAAGAAACCGAAACCGTTTTCTCAACCGACGAGAGTTAACTCTGACGTTCAAGCTTTATTGGAATTTGCCACTTCGTCTGTGGCTGGACCTAATACCGCAACTCCAAATAATGTTTCTCCAAGCGTTCCTTCTTCAAATATTCATGCTACTCCTGTTTCTCATCATGCTTCTGCTGCTCCAATGTCACATTCACAGGAGCCACCTCATCATCCCCTTCAGCAACACCATGATATCTTTTATCCCACTGACCCGCACTCTTTCCCTCCTGCTCCTACTGCCCTTCCTCCAATCTCCCATCCGTCTTACGCACCTCCAGAACCAGCACCCTTGATGGACCCATCATTCCCAGGCTCTTATGACCCTCACTACTCGCATCCACCACCACCACCTCCTCCACACCAACAACACGCACCTCCATCACCATACTTCAACACTCCACCAACCCGTATCCACGCTACAGACCTGACAATCGGCTCCTGGCGTCGAATCTCAAACCCACCAACAACACCACTCCTCTGCGACATCTCCCCCGTCCAAGGTCTAATGCGCTGGTCCTTCACAGAAGGCGGATACGGCTTCAGATTCCAAGTCCTCCTCATGACGATCGTCGACGTTAGTATTCAGCATGGAGCTGGCGAGACTGTTGTCGTGCTTGATTTGTGTAGTCCGCCGCAGTTTTTGAGGGAGCTTGTTGATGGCGATGGACGGTGTACAGGGCTTTTTGCGGGGTGTGGGGACTTCACGGAGGGTGGAGAGGCGGGGAGGTGGTTGAGATGGAGGATTGGGTTTATGGGAAGTGGTGGGGAGGGAGAGAGGTTGTTTGGAGTGCTTGAACGGTATTTTGAGGGGCTGAGGAGTGTTGGTGGGAATAGTGGTGTTCCTCCTGGAAGTGCGGGGGAGTTGCATGGGGCTGGGGATGTTGTAGGGCAAGGGCAGCATCAGGAATATCCGTATCCGCCGTTTGAGGGACAAGGCTATGAAGCTCAGCATCAACAGCGGGAGCCCGTTTATCAGGAACAGAATGGATATCACCCTCAAACAGATCACCACCAACTGCAGCAACCACAACATTATCAAAACCATGAAGAAGCATATAATGGATCTCAGCATTTCCAGCATCATGCGCCTGTCCCCGCACCAAACCAATTTTCCGAGATTCCGCCAAATAATCAATTCGAACAAACACAATTTACTGAGCCTGCGACCGTCCAGTTTGGAGGTACAGAGCAGTTGTTTGAGCCTTCATACGAACAGAGCCAGCAACAACAGAATCCACCACAAGAGAATCCGGAATATAAAGCAGATCAGCTTTAAATATTTAATGCTTATTTTGCTATAGTAATTTTGGGAATATATAATAATCGTTGTTTATTTATTGCAAACCTGTGAAGCTGCAGAACGTCTTTCTTAGCACGAATCGTTCAACTAGGCTCAAAACGATGATTTTACTTCATATCTCTTAATATCCTTTTTCTTTTCTCTTCTCTTCTCCTTTCTCATATTAACAATTCATTCCGCATCTATCGTCAATGCTTATTCCAGAGATCATCCGCCAAATCATCCTCTACCTCCCCATCGATGGAAACCTACAAAACATACCCCTAGCATTCGGTAGAAACAACAAGTTTGCTCCATGGATCCTCAGCGACGTATCCTTCGCCGCACTCCACATTCAGCAGTGGTTACTCCGCCATAACTATACTCTATCAGATGCGTCCAGCCTCCTTCAAAGCAATATATGGAATCGACTCCCCTTTTCGTACAAGGCTGCGTTGTTTCGAATAGCATTTGTCGCTGAGAGTTTCGAGCTTGTTGGAGTGACCGGACTTGAGTTTAGTGAATTTGTTGAAGGGTCTCTGCTTGGACTGGTGAAGTGGTCTGATGAAGGGGTGGTCAAGTTGGTTATGGTGTTGGCTGCGGACTTAGGGTTTGATTTCCATATGAAAGGGAGGGTGATGAACTGGTGCTGCTATTTTGGGTATATGGAGGCTGTGGAGTATTTATTGGCGACGGCGAAGGTTGTTCCGAGTGTCAGTGGAGTAGATTTGAGGTATGCGATTGATCAAGGGAAGGGTGATGTTGCGGGTTTGTTGGTTTCTGATGTAAGATCGTTTTATGGTACGGTTTTGGCGGATGCGGCGGGGAAGGGGCTTATTGATCTTGTGGATGTTCTGCTTGATGATTCTCGTGTTCGTGCAGCAGAGACGTCGAACTTGGCGATTCGAAACGCGGCTGGAGCAGGACACCTTGATATCGTTCAGAAGCTTCTTGGTGATTCTCGGTATTGTGTGTCCAAGGATCATTCTCTTGGTTTGGCGGAAGCTACGCGAAACTGTAGGTGGCATGTTGTGGACTATTTATTCCCACTTGCTGTCGAGAATAACCAGGAAGATATGGATGCTGTATTTTTGCTCGCTTGTGAAGGTGGACGTGTCAAACTGGTGCAAGCTTTGTGGACAGGGAAATATGTGACACCTGAATTGGATGGCGAAACAGCCTTTTTTGCGGCTTACGAGAATGGGCACGTTGATGTCGTTGATGTTTTGCTTCGATTGAAAGTTATTGATCCTGTTGAAGCTGCGTTTCGTGTCATTGATGATGCGTTGAATAATGCGGATTATGCAATTGTGAGAAAGTTGCTTCAATATCCTGAGGTACAGGCAATCGCTAGTCCTCGTATCATGAACTGGGCTATTTACGATTCTATCGTTTTCGAAAATACGAACATGTTGCAACACATTCTAGAAATTCGCGATGATGTGGATCCAAACGTCAGAGATTGTTTCCAAACAGCTTGTAAACGAGGATACACGCCATCTCTAAAAATTCTTCTTGATGATTCAAGACTCGATATTCTCACTGATCCATTGCTGCTACAAGGAGTCAAAGACAATATATTCCAGATCCTTGTTCAACATCCTCGGTCAAATGTCCCCACAAGTGTAATTCATAAGTCTCTCAAATATTTCTGTTCACGTCGGTTATATGACCGTGCTAGGCTTCACTTCCTTCATCATAATCTGCGGGTGACTAAAGACGTACTTTCACGGGTTTTCGGAACAGATTCAAATCTTGGAGAATATCTACGAGATCAATTGATACTCGCTTCCAAATCCAAGGACTTTTTAACTGTGAAATCGATTCTCTCACATCCACGATGGGATCTTCAACACGATGAAGCGGTGGATGAAGTCTTGATTGGTATATCGCATTTTGGAACGAATAAGGAGTACGATAATGATGTTATTCGGTTCGTATTGAGGCATCGACGGTATACGGAGTGTAAACTTGTTGTGGAAGGGACGCGGCAATGGTACCTTTTGCAGATCTCACATGCTCTGCTGTTTCCTACAATTGCACCTGGTATTTTTGAAGGGAATATCGGAATCTTGCGTTGGGCTGTTGAAAATCGGCTAGAAGGCCTGGTATTACTTCTGATTGAAGGTCGTGAAAGCGGGGACATATCTGGAGATGATCATTATATTCTCAGGACGGTCGCGAGGCTCTGTGGAGTCGGCTATTCTTGGTCATCCATGTTTGTTGAGTTGTTGAATGTGAATGTGCGGTGGTTTGAAGAGAATTGTGTTGTTCCGAAGAGTCAGGAGGAAGTTAATTGACTGTTATTTCGGGAACTCAAGTCAATGGAAAAAGATAGACAAGTGGATGTGGCAAGGAAACTATTTTTGTGGGCTGTGGAGACAGAGTTGGGGTTAGTTGTTGTTTTGCTTACTCATTTATGGGATATTAGACTGCCTTATGAACACGGCTTGGAGCTTGCAGCTGAATTAAATAATTGCGAGTTGGTCAAGTTTTTCTTGAAAATTGGGAAACTGGATCCAATTAGTCGAGAGTATTGGGGATTGCGAAAGGCTGTTGAGAACGGCTGTGTTGCGTGCGTCGGATGCTTTTTGGAGCGGAAAGAAGTGAAATTGTTGGAGGTTGGCAGTAACATGATATCGGTCGCCACTGAGCGTGGGCATGATGAAGTAGTGGTTCTGCTGCAAGCGAAACTTGACTTAAAGAAGGAAATATCGATCCATACATCCAAGTAATACCTCAATTAGTTACAGAAATTACCATTTGTTATTCCTTTTTCTTCTTTGTGGAATATTTCTCTTTTCCAAACCATGTTCAGACTTGCCCGCATTGGAACCGCTGCTCGCTTGCCAACCTTCTCTCGCAATGCCTTTGCAGGTATCCGATTCCTTTCCGATGACATGAAGGCCCGCATTGACAAGGTACGGTCTTCCCCTTTTGCACTTTTGACAAGCTGGATTTCCAATTGAACGATCTTGCAGGCAGTCAATGGACACGATGTGCTGGTTTTTATGAAGGGAACCAAGGAGGCGCCTCAGTGTGGCTTCAGCAGAGCAGTTGTGCAAGTGTTGAACTCGCAAGGTTGGTTAAGATTCAATACAACCTTGTAAGCTTATCACTTAACAGGCGTCAAGTACTCCACCGTCAACGTTCTCGCTGATGAAGAAGTGCGCAATGGCATCAAAGAGTACAGCAGCTGGCCAACGATCCCTCAAGTGTATGTGAAGGGGGACTTTGTGGGTGGATGCGATATCATTGTGGACATGTTCAAGAGCGGAGACCTTACACGGATGCTTGTTGAGAAGGAGCTGCTTCCAAAGGAGGCGTTGGATGAGATTAATGCGAAAGAGAACAAGTAAATTACTATTATTTCGTTGTTACTATTATTATCATTATTCGAAACACAATGTCGCTTCACTTTGACGATGCCGTTGCCACTTCAACTGGAGTATTTATTGTGATTGCGATGAACTGTCTCAGCTCGTTTGGCGTTAATGTCCAGGCTGCGGCGCTGCGGGAACGACGACCGGTTCTTGTTCAAGACGAAGACCCGCTTCTTTCGTTGGAAGATTCTCAGGCGCAGACTCAGGCGCAGTCGCAGCCTCCGAAAGTTTTTCCGTTTCTTCCTTTGGCGGTGCGGCCGTGGCTTTGGCTTATTGGTTGGTTTGAAGGTGTTTGAGATGGTTACTGAGACTGAGAGTAATAGGCTTCATTGCGTACCTCGTACCTCAAGTATTTGGATCTATCTTGGCTTTAAACTTTATATCCCCTATCTTGCTGGCTCCACTGGGCTCCTCTGGCCTCGTCTTTAACGTGTACTTCTCAAGTTTATTGGTTGGGACGAAAGTAGGTCCCTGGGACTACGTTGCAACTGGCCTCATTGTCGTTGGTGGTTCTATAGTGAGCCTCTTTGGGAATGTCGATGTTGAGCTCAAAGGTACGTGTTTTGCCCAGTCCTAATATTCTTTGTTCAACTCGATTCCTCTACGTCTGGAATCAGTCAACTAATTCTTGAATACAGACTTTGATACTCTATTCAAGTTATTCAAATCCTCGTTGTTTCGATCGTACTTCTCATCAATCATTGCTTTACTCCTGATATGTCTCTTCACTGCGATCGCGTTGGAAATACGGAAATCCAGACTGTTGATTGCCGCGCGTGAATTGGAGCTCGAGGATGTCGGTGGCCCAGAAGCTGAGGCGAGAATAGGGGTTCTACAAGTTGGTGCCACAGCATATGACCATCACATTGGGTTCCTCTATTCCTCTTGTGGTGGTATCGCAGGTGAGGTATTTCATTCAATTGGTTCTGCCAACTGACCCCGCGCCTTCAAGCCACATTAACGTTGACGATCATGAAGTGCGGATTAAACTTGATATCCTCTGCATCCGGGATTATGGACAAAACCAGCGTTCAATCGTGGTCTGAAATACTCATATCGGTGTTCTTGCTCATCACAATAGCTACATCCATTGTATTGCAATTAGTGACGCTCAACAAAGGTACGCGACCTCTTCCTATCAACACGTTACCATACCATCCAACTAACTATTCAAAACCCAGCCATCGTATTTATATCCCCGCTCATCGCCGTTCCCGTATTCTACACCTTCTTCACAAGTTTATCTGTTAGTAACACGCTTGTGATGGTCTTTGCCGTTCCTGGGATCGAGTTGCCAGATGGCATCGCGTTTATGGTGCAGATGGCGATTGTGGGTGTGACTATTATTGTAGGTGGAGTGTGGGTGTTGAGTTATTCATCGATGGCGGGGCGGAAATGATGTGGGAGCTGTAGATCATACCAAGGGAGATATATAAAGTTGATTGATATAGTTATTGTGTATGTATTCTGTGAGATTGTCGCAGTATCTAGTGATTCTGCAGTTCTGAGTTTTAATTATGTGCTTTTCTTTCGGCGCTCGAGCGTTGTATAGTGCAGTGTAAAACGTCATAGGTTTTAACAATGTTTAATCCTTCACAATATATCGAAGGTTGTATAGTGTAGTGGTTTAGCACCCAGGTTTCTGATACCTGTAACCCCGGTTCGAGTCCGGGTACGACCTCGTTTTGAATACGATGAATGTGAAGGAGGTTGGGTGTGTGTGTGTGTGTGTGTGGGAAAACAACAACCAACGGCAGCGAGCCCATTGGTTCGCGGTGTTTTGGACTTGCCAGACTGCCTTAATTCCATTCATGCTCTCGTCATTCTCAGAGAGGATCTTCCTTATGGTCAGGGCAACGGAGCACAGCACAACTCCCCGCCATTCTTCGATGCTGTCATTCAAACCGCGAAAGCCGAAGTAGCTGGTTATTCCTGTTTATTCATATATTATACTCCAATAAATATATTTTTGCGTCAAAAATTGTGGTTGTTGTGTTGTTGTGCAGGATTCTTTGTGTTTCGAACGTACAGCACACACCCAACACAACGAAGATTTGAACAAACTTAGAAATATCTTTAATGCCTCCTTCATAGCTGTTAGCAATAGCAAGTAGAGATGCCTGTTCAGTTATTCATACCAATAGTAGTCGACGCGTTTTACAGTGATGGCAGCCTCGCCTCGAGGCGACCTAAACAAACAATAAGAAATAAAGTAACAAGATGTATTCCTCTTTATTATTTGGTGCAACGAGCACTGCGCAACTGCGCACCAGTTTTTCGTCCCTGACAATTCCAGTTTTCCTTTAAAAGACGCGCTTTTGCTCTCTTCCCCTCCCCAAAATATCTCTCTCACAAACTCCACCGGCTCCTCACGTATGGCTTCCTGACACCCACTCGCCCTCCACTCTTTGTCCAGTTCTACTCGGGTCCCAGTCTTCATCCAGATCTACCCCAGTCTTGGTCTTTGGCCCATCGGATCCTCCACCTGTCAAGTCTGTCTTCTGGATACTGGGTCATATCTGCGCGAGCTTCCCCCTGCCCTACGTAGTGGAAGGGGGGCTGCAGGACCCAAGCTGGAATACTGGGTCATATCTGTGCGAGCTTCCCCCTGCCCTACGTAGTGGAAGGGGGGCTGCAGGACCCAAGC
The DNA here is from genome assembly GCA_002104985.1 of Rhizoclosmatium globosum. Classification (NCBI taxonomy): domain Eukaryota; kingdom Fungi; phylum Chytridiomycota; class Chytridiomycetes; order Chytridiales; family Chytriomycetaceae; genus Rhizoclosmatium; species Rhizoclosmatium globosum. The sequence goes on along the minus strand of MCGO01000061.1, from coordinate 71,707 downwards.
TGGAATACTGGGTCATATCTGTGCGAGCTTCCCCCTGCCCTACGTAGTGGAAGGGGGGCTGCAGGACCCAAGCTGGAATACTGGGTCATATCTGCGCGAGCTTCCCCCTGCCCTACGTAGTGGAAGGGGGGCTGCAGGATCCAAGCTGGAATACTGGGTCATATCTGTGCGAGCTTCCCCCTGCCCTACGTAGTGGAAGGGGGGCTGCAGGACCCAAGCTGGAATACTGGGTCATATCTGCGCGAGCTTCCCCCTGCCCTACGTAGTGGAAGGGGGGCTGCAGGACCCAAGCTGGAATACTGGGTCATATCTGCGCGAGCTTCCCCCTGCCCTACGTAGTGGAAGGGGGGCTGCAGGACCCAAGCTGGAATACTGGGTCATATCTGCGCGAGCTTCCCCCTGCCCTACGTAGTGGAAGGGGGGCTGCAGGACCCAAGCTGGAATACTGGGTCATATCTGTGCGAGCTTCCCCCTGCCCTACGTAGTGGAAGGGGGGCTGCAGGACCCAAGCTGGAATACTGGGTCATATCTGTGCGAGCTTCCCCCTGCCCTACGTAGTGGAAGGGGGGCTGCAGGACCCAAGCTGGAATACTGGGTCATATCTGCGCGAGCTTCCCCCTGCCCTTCGTAGTGGAAGGGGGGCTGCAGGACCCAAGCTGGAATACTGGGTCATATCTGCGCGAGCTTCCCCCTGCCCTACGTAGTGGAAGGGGGGCTGCAGGACCCAAGCTGGAGTGTTACTTTATCACTTTTCACTTATTAAATAAACCCATTATTGATAGTGATCTATTTTAAGTTTTCTTTCTAAACTGTCAATATTGAGAAACTTTTGTGAAATGGAAAATAACGGTAGCTAACATAGTGACATAGCTGTCTGCAATGTATTATTGCTTACTCTTCTCATACCCATTCTCTGTTGGAACACTCTGTCCATTTACCTGCTTCATCTCACTGCCGCTTCCAGCAGTGCCAGTGACGCTCACTTCAAAGGCTCAAGGCCGTAGAGTTCGCCGCAAAAACGCGTTGTCAGCGTCAGTCAGAGGTATCTATCTGGTTTATTCCCGCACATCGCTCACCATCATAATAAGGAGTGCTCATTGCCTTACCCGACCCTCTTGCTGTCAACAGTCTTGCCCTACATCCAAGTACTTTGGCACGCGCGGAAGCTGCAATAACTGGACAACAAACCGCGGCTCTTGAAGCAAATGCAAAGAACACGACATTCCCAACGGACCAAACCAAAGAGGTAAGTCACTCTACAAGTTTGATCCATTAACCCACAGTCAGTCCAAGCAACCAACTGCATTCTCCGCACCTGTCTTTGTCTTTGGATCGAACATGACGAGTGAATTCACGTTTGTGCGGATTCCCTTGCTCGGAGTGCACATTGTTCAATAAAGAATGTCTTTCTTTTATTTGTCTAAAAGCGAATGCAAAGCCACGACACACGCATCCTCGCCGCCGCATCCACAGGCGACACCGAATCGCTGATGACACTTTTGCGGATTCGGCGGAGCAGTAGTACTTGTAGTATTAGCAGTAGTAGCAGCAGTGGCGTTGAAGTCGGAGAAGCAACCACCACCGAATTCAACCTGAATCGACTCGTTGGTCCGTCTCAAACTTGTCCGATTCTTGTTGCGGCTTCAAAGGGCCACTTTGATGCGGTTGTTTTACTGGTTTGTTTCGATTCGATTGGATTTGATTGGTTGAAAGAAGTGCTAAACATGGGCATTGAACTAGGTCGATCGCGGTGGGGCTCAAGTCGATGTTACGGACAAGGACGGAGAAGTATTCAACTATTGTTCTTTTTGTTTGTTTGTTTGTTTGTGGAATTGAAGAACGTGTCTTGAAAACAGACGGCTCTCTTGAAGGCGGCTCAGAAGGGCTTCGAAACTATCGTCTCGTTCCTGATTGATCGACTCGCGAATGTGAACCATGCCGATAACGAAGGTTGGACGGCGCTTCATAATGCGGCATCAGGTGGCTTTTACAATGTTGCAAAGTGTTTGGTGGAGAATGGCGCGAGTGTTGATGCTGTTTCGAGGAATCATCGCTTTACTCCTCTGAGTACGTGCTTTGAATTGTAGTGCGTATTGGTGATGGGTGTTTAATTAATGGGGTACAGTGAACGCGTCGTCAAAGGGCTACAGTGATGTTGTTCAACTGCTTTTGTCAAAGAATGCTTCAACGACTCTCATCAACAAACACGGAGATTCGGCTTTTGCATTGGCTGCTCAATCGGAACATTTGTCTATCTGCCACCTTCTTGCATCCTCTACGTCCTATTCTTCAAACACATCTACTCCTTCAACAGCAACACTTCACTCTGCTGACATTGAAATCGTGTTTGAAACTCAATCCTCTACCCTCTTTTATTCTTCTACTTTTACGCACACCTCTTTGATCCATAAAGGGTCCTTTTTCGTAACATATTCTGGATTGATTCAGGGTTTGCAAGATGTCAAGTTGCCTACTACAGCTACTTTTCCTCGAGATGCGGTGCGTATCCTTTGTTTATGGGTGGATGGTGATTGGTGATTGGTGATTGGTGATCGGAGTGGGAGTGGGATATAAGTGAAATGGAGTGACAACACAAGCGGAACTCGTTGTCAGGATACAATATCGATCCAAATACTTCTTACCGCCTTTTGCTCACATTTGTTTTGCATTCCACAGAAAATAGAACAAGGCGACATCACACTCACACCTCCACACGGCCCATGGTTCTGGCTCACAGACTGGAAAATAGACCTAGACAACATATTCAACGGCCTCGACGACCCCGACGACAACGTCCCATGCGATGAAGACGGATGGCGGTAAAAAAAAAACAACATTATTCCAATCGACAAACCAAAAACTCAACCTCCAACACTTCTCCCAGATACAAAACCCCATCAACAACCTCAAAATACCACTCCACGCTCCCACACACAGGTTTCGGCTCCTTGATACGTCGTCGTCGATGGATCCGTATTCGGAAACGGAAACTGAATTTAAGTGTTCGGAAAGAGATTGATTACTTGGATCGAGCGCGGACGCTGATTCCTGGTTCAGGGGCAGGGGAGGCTGTGGAGGGGGGTTTGAAGGCGTTTGAGGGGGTGATTCAGGTTTTGTTGGCGGGGATTAAAGGTATTGTTTTTTTGTTTGGTGTATGTGGGGGTTGTTGATTAATTGGAGTTTTATGGTAGTTGATGGGGATGAACGGAGGAAGAAGGAGGCTGTTGTGCTTGTTACGGAGTTGCTTGAGCGCGCGGAAAAGATTGTTGAGATGCGGAATGGGGATGGAGGGAAGGGAGAAGCTGAGATTGGTGAATCTGAGGAACAGCAGAGAGAATCGAATGATGCATCGTCTTCTTTTTTCGGTGATGCCTCCTCCTCTTCTGCCGCTGTTGCTGTTGCTGTAGCGTCTGTTGTTGGTGAGGAGGCAGGACAAGGTGATGCGATTGGGCCACAGAAGGTGTGTTTTGCTCTCAGAGCTATAGCGTTAATTAATCTGTGAATATAATAGCCACCGCGATCTTCGGCGAGTGGACGAAGCAGTCCTTCTAAACAGGACGATCTGGACTCTGCTCATACAGGTGGAACTACGGATACGGATTGGCGCGCAGGAATACTTGCGTCTGCGGGTTGGAAAATGGAGGGAACTGATTTAGCGATCGATGTTGAGACGCCTGCCTTTGGTTTGTTTTCGTACAGCTTTTGTTTTTGCTTTGCTAAAACAGTTGTATAGTTGGTTTACCGCTCCAAATCAACGATACACAAGGTGGACAATGGACTTCCGTTGATGCACTCGTATATTCCGGCGACGATGCACAACCTAACGACGATGAGAACGACGAATCTGTGGAACCTGTTCGCGGCGATGAAGATATTCTTGCACATTACGAGACAACGCCCCGTTTTGCACCTGCACTTCCGCGTGCGAGTCAAACTGTACGAACCCCACTTGCGCCCACTGTCACAGACGCTGACGAAGACGTGACGGCGGAGACGACAGTCACGCGCTTGGATCTCCGGAAAATGAGTGTGGCTTCTTTGAGTTCTTATGGAAGCGCAGACGATGAGTTTCAAGACCCTGTAGAACCTATTGAGTCTGTTGATGCTGCTCAAACTGAAACCGGGGTTGAGATTCGAGTACGTACGCCGACTGGGCGGGAGACCCCGAATCCTGTAGTATTGGGCAGTTCAGCGGGGAGTACTGTTGCGGGTATGATGGCGCGTGAACGGAGTCCTGTTGGGTCGTGGCAGGATAGTGGGACTGTTGTTAGTTGCAAGTTGTGTCGGAAACGGTTTACACTGTTTTTGAGGAAACACCATTGCAGGTAACGTATTTTTGTTGTTATGTTGAATCTACAGGCTGACAGATTTCCTAGGTGGTGTGGGCTCGTGTTCTGCGATAACTGCAGCTCGCACCGTGTCGCGCTGGAGAATGGGGGCAATGTCGGGGATGGAGCGTATCACCGCGTTTGTGACACGTGTTACACGTTCTTGACAAACTCGACGGGTGATAGTCCGTTGTACAGTAACCCTCCTGTACGGCCTTCACCTCCAGCGCATTTATTACACCAAGAAGGGCTGTTGAGTTCGAGCAGTAGTAGCAGCACCAGCGCGATGGACTTGATTGCCACGCTGTCCCATCAAGTCGCGTCGGCGATTACGACTGTTGTTGCAAGTACTGCGAATCACGTTGGGTCACTTTCTGCCCGTGATTCACAGGTCGATGAAGAGGACGAAGAAGAAGAGGAGGACGAAAACGATAATGAGGAAGATCGTCTTGCACCCAAACCCCCGCCACGAAACATGTCTGACTCGGTCATGCTCGAATGCCCCGTCTGTCAAATGTCTCTCCTGAAAATGAAGTCAGCTCAGGAAACAGAAGCACATATCGCGCAGTGTCTCACACGGTCTGCTGAGATCAGTGGAAATCGGTATATCGTGCAGACGTTGCGAGAAGATTCAGGGCAGGAGTGCGTCATCTGTTTCGGGGATATGGAAGCCGGGGAACGAGTTGCTCGGTTGAACTGTCTTTGTGTGTATCATGAAGGGTGTATAAAAGGATGGTTTAAGAAGAAGAGTAGTTGTCCTGTACATTATCAATAAACACTGAACTTTAGTCAATAGTGCCAGGATTATGTCCCAAAATATTTTGTTTATTTATGATTATGGTAGCAGTTTGAAAAACTCGGGGGGAATAGTAAGTTCTGGAAGTGGGAGGTATTGCGTCGTATCCGCCAGCGGAGAAACTGGTAACATCCCATAGTCAGGTTCTGGGTCCAACGACAACGGAACTAAATCCCGGTGCCTTGATGGATCCGCGCGAGAACGAATCTCTTCATAGAATTCAAGAGACATCTGTGGACCCATGGAATGTTATGATAATTACACAGGAATGAATTAAACCACTCACGGGTGAATCCAGATCCCGAGTCGAGTAATTCGAATACAACTTCTCAATCTGACTTGGATTCAACAAATACGCAAGTTCAAACACAGCCGCTACATCCTGCGTCTCTGATTTATTCAGAGTAAGGATCTTGGCCGCTTGTGAAACAAGGTCAATGTGGTCTAATGCTTTCCAGCGAATGCGTGGTTATTCTACTGCAATATATGTTACGGTGCAAACTTACTTGATGTTATTCCAAGCCTTGCGCAAAGCTCTTCGATTTGGCTGAGGTTGTATTGGATTTGACAACCCCGTTTGAAATTCAAAAAGTTTCTTTTGACAAGCATTCCGTTGAACGCCACGACGCCGATTGTACGCATTATTTCAGTCATTGCGTGCGTGTGAAGGGCTTCATGGCAGAAGAATTGTCGGAGTGTGGTGTGAGTAGAAGTGAGGAAAGAGCGTAGCTTTGTGAGACCATTCGTTGAATCGGAGGGCTTCGAAAAAACGCTCCAGAAAGCAGATGTGGTTGAAGATGCATCGATTTTGAGGCCAGGAAGATCCTGGTTTTCGAGGATTGCTGGGATAGTGAGGGATGCAGTATGATCCCGAAGACGTTTGATGTAAATTGGAATCAAGTCAGTTTCCAGTAAAGTTTGCAATTCAGCCAAAATAGCACGAAGAGAGGTCAAAGATGCGAGGTTGTTTGGTTTCTTTTGTTCTCGAGTTTGAGTGTGTAACACTAGTTGAAGCAGGGCATGGGTATTAGAGATCCAGAACGCCGTTAAGGTTTTATCAGGGTTGTCCTAAAATTATGTCAGTTCCATAATGGCAAACGTTCATCGAACACGTACCACTACAACCGACGCGATATCAAAACAGATATCTGCGACAAAATTATTGAGCTGTACCAACATCCCCTGCTCCAGATGCATCGAAATAAGCGAATTGAGAATAAACGATGGGTAAAGCACTTGACGTCTCGTCAGAGTCTGTTTAGGATCCACAGTTGGAATGGCAAGGTTCCTGATCACATTATCACAAATAATGTCATTGAAATCGGGGCGTGTGAGAAGTTCTGCGCGAGCAGCCATTAGTTTCGGGTTTGGCAGCATACTTGTTGTTCGTGGAGAAACTGTTGCCTGGGTAGCGACTTTTGGAGTAGTTTGAGTCGATTCCGAAGTGACAGTTGAAGTATGAGTTTTTGGAGCGTCGGAACTCGACAATCGTGAAAGTAGCGAACCCGGTGCTGAAGCCATCATCACGCCACCAGCAAGATCATCGTCTTCCATTGGGTCCGCTGCCATCACTGGTGAGAAAATGCTTTGAACGTTAGCTGAAACCGAGCTTTGACGCACGATTTCCTTTCGTCGCGCTCGTTCAGCGTCATCCACAATAGTTTCCTCAAAGATGGACGTGGATCTCATTGTTGGAATCCTGACTGGTCGTTTCATCATACCAGGACTATCATTCGTCGTGGTGGCAGCCGCAGCAGCAGTAGCAGCAGCAGCAGCGCGTTGAGCAGCCTGTTCTCTACGCTTACTTCCCGTCCGTGACATATCTGGAGACGGGTTCATCATCGCACTACGAGCCATCGATGGTGGACTTAATGCAGCTTGCAAGCCTGGGAAAGACGGCGGCGCGGGAGATAACTCCATTCCATTTGAAGGCGAGGCTGAAGCTCGAATAGATGGGAAAACAGTAGCAACGGGTGGTCTACCTCGCGTGTCAAGAGTCTTTCCGCGACTTGGATGAGTCTTGGGAGGTTCTCGGCTTGGAACTCTGTCCATAGACGGTGCGGTGCGGTATGGTGACTGACTGAAAGCCCGGATACTGCCCTTCGTGAGAATGAGAGCAGGTGCATCGACGTTAGGGAGAAGACCATCTTGAACTGCTTGAGCAACAATATGGCTGAATCGATCTCGTTCTGAAGAGATAATATCCTGCTCTCGCTTCAGATCTACAATGTCTTTTGCCAACGCCGCATTCTCAGCAAGAGATGCCTTATGCTTGGCATCTAAAGCTTCGAACTTTTCCTTCCAAGACGCCAAGTGACTCTCGTAAGAAGCACACTTATCCTGAAGCTCTTTTGCTTCAATGGTCTTATCCCGTAACGCCTGCGACAATGACACAACCTTTGCCTCCAAGCTGAACGCTTTTTCCTTTACAGCTTCAACATTCTTGGCATCTGCTTTCAGTGACTTCAACAGTTTTCTTGCAGCATTAGTGCGAATCGCGCTTTGAAGCATTACGACATGAGCATAATTCTGCTTGTACATTTTCCTGGCACGATAACCACGCCAAACAGACTGGATCTTAGTAGCAGCTTTCCTCTCCCTGATTTCGCGTTCCCTCTTCTCCTTGGTAGCAGCCGCATCCGCCTTCAACTCTCCCAACTTCTTCTTCGCCAAATACATACGCGAAGCGTTTTGAATTGCGAACGTCGCCTCTTTCAACATCAAGAAGCGCTTTCGTTCAATAAATCGCTTCGCATTCTTGGTCAACAGACGTGCGAAATGGTTGATACGGTCTTTTCGGCGGTCTTCGAAAAATGCGATTTGGCCAGATTTTAGGAAGACTTTGGTTTTTCCAAATTGGTATTTTGTAGAGTCTGTGAGTACAGTTGTTACGATTTTGACGCAGAGCTCCCTTTTGGCGAGCGTTTCGCGGAAAGTGGATGGGACGAGGATGTCATAACGTGTTGCGAACTGTTGGTAGGACAGCTTGTTTGGATATCCGGCGTTACTGATTTTGATAGTTTCAAGGACACCACAGGCTGAACAAGATGGTTAAGTATAAATGTTTCTCTCGAGATTAGGGAACACAAACCTTTCAGCTGAGACAAAACCATAGCACCCTCAAACTCGAATGCGGCCTTCGCCATATTCGGTTTAATGCAACGAATGTACTAAGGAAAACAAGATTAGCTAAATAAATGAAACTAAATAAACCCTTACATGTCCTTCAGTCTCTCGAATAGTAGCCATCAACCCCTGCAACGAGTTCTTAAACATAGACCCAAGTGTCGGAGCAGTCATAGTTGATTTCCTCCGTTCCACACTTTTTCCAGGCGAAACATACCCAGCCCCACCTTCTCCATCCTCACGACCACTCGCATGTCCCAAAATCTCCCTCAAAAACGGACTGGTACTTGCAGCCAACACATCCTGCAACTCATCACTCATTGTATCCTTATTTTTATCAATAAACCCTGTAACCGTATACGAAACATCCACCGCGTAGTGCTTCACCGTGAACTCCGTGTTCCCAAAACGACCCTTAGAGTAATACTTGTTTTTATCAAAGTTTGTATTGAGTTTCGAGATGAGTGTGGCGTCGGACCCGGATTGGAGTCGTGATTCTTCGTCTAGGAGGCTGAGGATTCCGATACGTGCTTCGATTAAGTCGATGCATGGTTGGTTGTCGGCGAATTCAATAAACGTCCATTCGATTGCTTCTTGGATGTATCCTTCTTGTTCGATGCGGAAGACGTGCGCGTTGAACTCTTGTTGGAGCTTTTCGTTGGCATAGTTTATGCAGAATTGTTCGAAGGAGTTCTTTTTGAAGTGTTCGAAGCTGGTGTGATTCGTGAGTGTTTCTTTCACTTATGTGAACAGTGTTGGGTTACCCGTAAATATCGAGGACACCGATGAAATGCTGTTCATTGTTGGATTCACGTTTCAGGTTCTTGTTGATAGCCTTGACGAGCCAGTCAAACAGTTTCGTATATCTTTCACAATCTATGAGATCCAGGTGAAACCGTTAATGGTACAACTCACATGACTTTTGTAACAGAGTCCCTCGCAACAACAGCAACATCCTTTTTCATATCCTTAACAAACTTCTCCTTCCCGATCACAGTCTGCTTCTTTGTGACCCATTTCACAAAATCCTTGGCATTTACGCCAAGCAGTTCACAACACTGCGATAACGCTACATCGCTTTCTGAAATCGTAGACCCTTCAGCGCCAGACTCCGTAACAACAATATTTCCAATATGCAGAATCGCCGCACACAGACGGAAAATGTCCCATTGCATTGAAACCGACATTCCAAGCGTAGACAGCGCTTCCTGTGTTGCTTTGAACTCTTCAATGTCGTTAATGTTTTTGACAACTCCTGCACGGCCTTGGTTTAAGTAATGGAACGACTCCCACTTGTCAAGGCCAAGCTGCTTTCGTTCAGCCGCGGGTGCAGCTGCACAGAGTTGGTAGAAGATGTGGTAGTTTCGTTCTGTAAAGTGAAAATGAGTTGAAGGAAGCTTGTAGTCATGAGCATACCGGTCTCGGGTTGAAAAATGAGACGAGATCGTTCTAGGAGGTATGTTCTGACTTGAGCACCAGTGATTCTGACGCTGCCCGATTTAGGGTCAGAGAAGAAAAGCTCAACAAATTTCCCGAATCGAGAAGAGTTATCGTTACGAGTTGTCTTTGCGTTACCAAACGACTGAAGAACAAGAAGCTTAGATCGAGGCTGTCCTATATTGAATGGGTGGACTCACTTCGAGGATTGGGTTGGAAGCAAGAACTGCATCCTCAGTTTCACTCTTTTGGATCGTCATTGCTTCGGGCCTCATTAATGCTTCCAAGGTATCAATTTTGCTGATGGAATCCACCACGGCGAGGTATTGCATAATGTACTTTGTTGACTGAGTCTTTCCAGCTCCACTTTCACCAGAAACAATGACGGATTGGTTCTTTCCTTCCAACATAGCTCGATAACATTCTTCGGCAATTCCGTACTGAGAGTGTGTGTATGCTTAGTTTTCAGAGATCGTTTTTAAGGTCCAGCTCACAATGTGCGGATTCCGTTCTTGCCGCTTGCTGCCGACATATTCACGCATGATATCCGCCGAGTACAGATCCACATACTGAAATGGGTTCATGGCAATGAGAACCATGCCTGAGTAAGTGTAAATATGGCCAGATGCAAATCTGTTTTTGATGCCCCAGAAGACAGCTGGTCTGTGAAGGAAGAGGGTGAGACCACTGTTACGTACCAGTGCAGGGTACAACAACATACTCATGCAAGTACGACAGCAGCGACAGATCCTCCACCTCGTCCTATAAATGCAGAAGAGAAGAGAAGAGAGTGATTTAGACCAGCCCCTTCCTTCCAAGTTTCAATCAATCAAGGTCACCATAAAGTCCGGGTTCTTCAGTGGCGGCAGATCGGCATTTGAAGCGAGCGAAGTCAGGGCTGCCGAATACGAATGCACCTTTGATTGGATTAGTTTGGTTTGATTGGATAACCAAACAAACAAACAAACCAAGTTCGAGTCGGTCAATCGGAATCCAATTCGAATGTTTCCACTTTCGATCGATGCTTCGCTTTCGACTTCGCCCATGAGCCAGCCATCGGACTTGTCGGGGAAGTACCTTTGGTTGTGTTTCAACGGTGAGTTAGGGCAGTGAACTCGACGGTCTTACGCTTTCGCTCCCTGGAACAGTGTTATTAGCTGTTAAACTACCACCTATTCAGGTACTTACTCGCCGGTAGTCTAGGAGTGCCTTGCTCACATCAAATCCCTTGGTTGGTGGTGTGGCTGGTGCAGACACATCCATCTCGTTTTCTTTGATGTTTTTCGTCATCGGACTTGGATGTTCTGACTGAATTGAGAATGTGATTAAAAACCAGTAAACAGAGAAGAAACCTTGGAAAGTCGGAGCGAACTTGGCTTGTGAACTATGATTGAGAATACATCGTATTCACATTTGTATCATTTAATTCTCTTAATAAAGAATGGACATAGAGTGAAAGAGTTTGGGTAATTCTGAAGAAAAGGATTCCTATTGATTCGTTGCTCCTGTGATTGCGAGTCACTAATAAAGTCTTGATAAGAACCAAGGCACATAGACTATTAAGATACTTCAATTCTTTAGAAAATAGCGTCTATTTTTAATAAATCAAATACATCAAAATCTGAGATCGAAGTATCTTTCAAAGTTTGGTATATTTCCCTTTGGTACGATGGACAATGAAAATGACCCGCTTAAATACATTTTGCTTTTGAGTTTGAAGTATTAATATTTGAATTTTTGGCTGCCCACGCATGCTCCTTTGTAGTCAAAGTGGTTGAGCAGCCATCGTCCCACGATTTGGCAGCGGAGACAAAGGAACCCACGATTTGTCGGTTACATTCAGACACTTATCCACAACGCCGCCGAAAGATAAATATAACATTTGGCAGTGGTAAGATTTCACAAAAACTCAATCCAAGAAAGATGCCTGAAGTCCAAGCTCAAATCGCTTTGCAAACAACCGAAACCCTCGACGCCCTCCTCGAGTCCAACCAATCAACGCCAGTTACTGGACCCTCAGAACTCTATACCTTCAAAGTTCCAAAAGACTTTGATTCGCCGTACATTGACGTCCTTGCACGCGAACTGTATCGCAGAGATATTGAAGCCAACGGTGGCGCCTTCCTTCCAGATGGACGTTTGAAAGCGTGGCCAAAGAAGAAGAATAAGTGGGAGACCGTTATCAGATATATTGGAACATTGATTGATCCAAGCAAGAAGTTTGAGCAAACTGAAGTAATTGATATCATCAAGTACTTTGTGCCTGCGTCCGACAAGGTACACGTAAATAACCTTATCGATGCAATCAGTATTCTCAGGAATTTGGTGGATATGCAAATCTTGGAAAGAGAAGGAGGTGGAACGGTTGTGTGGAGAACTACTGATAAGGGACATCCAATGCCTATGGGAAAGGGCATTATTCCACGCTTTTGAACTCAACGTTCACATTATAATGAATCTATAAATAAATGGTGATACAAAGTAGATATGAGGATGATTCACATTTTGTGCTAGCAAGAAACAAGCCAATTTGTTTCTCCGCCTCTTTCCCATTTCAACACCACATCCTTTTACAGATAAGGTTTTACTTTTGGTCCTGGTTATTGTTTTTCCTTTTTCGTTGTGTTTCCTTGTTTTATAGAGAAGTGTTCGACGGCGGGGCTGAGTTTTACGTGGCAAAACGGTACCAGGGGTAAATTTATTCTTTACTGGTCATTTACTTGGTTTAATTGAATTCTATGTGAAGAGATATGTCCTTTAGTCAAAGAACACCAAAGTGTCGAACTTGACACACAAATATCCAACCAAATTCAAAGAAGTAACCGAGAATAGCATTCCATAATCTGCATAATTATTATACTCATTGAATAGATAAGTAACCGCGGAAACATGGGAAGTGCAGGGTTTCCGAGAGGATTTCCATTTTTGAAATTGAAGAACCTCACTTCTTGGACAAACTTCAAAGTATTCTAGGTTTTTTTCAGAAACGCGCTTTACCTTCAAAGTAACTTTCAAAACTACTCACATTATGCAAAACTTCCAAGATGAACATCAAAACCTTTACGCACCAGCTGCAGAGTCAGGGATTCTGATCTCGAAGGACGAATTGGATCGAATCGAAGCCCAGCTTTTGAGTGTGTCATATCAAACTCAGTACGCCGAGGTTTCCTTCGCAAATCAAACTCAAGTAACTGCCATGTACCCCGCCGCAAGTGCCTTGATGCCGAGGCCATTTCAGCCTGTCAACGCAAGCATTCAATTGGATCTCCCGTTTACAACACATCCTTATACACAGTTTATAATGACTGCACCTGATGAAAGCTTGGAAACTTTGTTTGAAAGAACAAGTGTGAGTTTCATGCCAACTATTACTCTTGGGCCACTTCCTCCGTTGACTCAAAATTATCCGCATCATCTTAATCCCATGATTCATGAAACCAGAGTACCAAATAATTTTCAATCTCAAGTTCGTAGTTCAAGAATGGGAGTTGCCCTTCAACACAATCCAGTACATCAAAATCAGCTGGCTTCCGAACTTGATTGGATATCCATTCAGCCTTCTTATTTGAAAAAGGATTTGCTTGCTGGTCTTGAATCTTCTACATCTTCATGTGGATCGGTCTCAGATACGGACGAGAAAAGTTTGCAAGGTATTGGCTCAAGCAGCTCAAGTAGCACCTTAGATTCCAGTCAAGGTAGCTACAAAATGTTTTGTGATTTTATCGTAATTCTTATGAATTTATTATTTAACAGTTGCGTCAATGCACAAGTGTCCAGTTGATGGGTGCACAAAGTCATTCCGAAAGTTGGCAAACTTCAGACAGCATATGCTCAAGCATACTGGTGTGCTTCCATACGCGTGCGATTATCCTGGCTGTGACAAGCGCTACAACACTAAAAATCGACTCAACGTTCATCAATGCAAACACACAGGGAAGTTCCCTCATGAATGCCCCACATGCGGAAATAAGTACGCTCAAAAATGTTCCTTGACGACGCATTTAGTCTCTCATATGAATCCGGAGGAGAAGCGTAGGCACTATGAGTCTTTGAAAGAAAAGAATGTTGTTTGTGCTTTGTGCAAGATTGCATACAAAAATATGAAAAGCTTGGATCAACATTCTTGGACTGTGCATAAGGTTGCTGGACTTGCATTGTGAGATGTTGATGTGAGCCAAAAATAAATGCAAGAATCAAGCAAATTTCGCTAGTCCTCTTTCCCTTTGAACACTAAATCAATACACTTTTCCAAATGTAACATCCCAACTTAAATTTCAGGGCGGCTTGGGAGAGCAAAGAAACTTTGAATTTTTCCGCAGTCCAATTTTTGGTACTTAAATACTCAAAATCAACAGTTTGAGACAGCACAATTGGAAAACTTTTTAGTTTTAACAGGAGCCTGCCCCAATTAACATTTTATTTACATTCAAAAGGGTATATCATTTCATCAATATTGAGTCCGTAACCCAAACCTCAAAGCCCCAATAACAACCAACCCCGCTCGTTTCCATCTCCGCTTTGCAGTCACCTCCAACACAATCTCGCCGCTTCGAATCGATCCACCACTAACTTGAAGCAACAACAATCGCTCGCTTTCCATCAAATCAGCAACTTTGAGCTCCAAAAACCGTTTCTGGAATACCAAGTCCGATCGCCACACCATCAATCGTTCATTCATGGCCATGTAATAATGCACAGCCGCTTTCAGCTCTCCCATAGCATGTCCGATATCAAGAATCTCTGCATTCCCACAAACGAGATTCACCAACTCCCATACATTCAGTTCCAAAAAGTGAACCTAAATAAACCCCCCAATCAGTCACTACACCCAATCAAAATAAAAAGGACAAACACCACTCACCTTATCTTCAACCTCCCGTAGCACCTCAACCTCCCTCTCAAGTTCCACAAGCCGTCTCCCCCGTTCAACAAGCAACCCATCACTCACAACCCTCTGCCCTTCCAACCTCCCCAAAATCTCTTCAAACAGCTCATCCCTCCTACCTCCTCCTCCTCCTGTGCCCCCAAAATTCAACTCCCGTGCAGCTTGAACAAGCGCATCTTCCAACGCAGACGCACTCTCACTCCACACCCCCTCTCTCCGTCTCCACTCCTCAACCTCCCTCGAAAGCACCTCCACATCGCGCCTATACGCGTCCTCCCGCCCCTCCAACTCACGCACGCGTACCGCCGTCTGCTCTTCGACAGACTTGATCCGCGCGAGGAGGTGCGCCGTGTCCTGCGCGGTGCGTTTGTGGGTCTCGAGTTCGAGGGAGAGGAACGTGATTTGGTGGGCGTCGCGGGTGGTTTGGGAGTGGAGGGATGTGAGGGTTGTTTGGAGGGAGGAGATGTGGGTGTGGAGGCGGTGGATTTCTTGGCGGGTTTGGTGGAGGTCTTGGTGGAGGTCTTGGATGTGGGTTGAAGAGGGGTGGGTTTGGGAGGGGGATGAGATTGTGGAGGAGTGGCGGGATATGCGGGATGTAGGGCGGAAGGTTTCTTGGTGGGTTTGCTTTGTGGGGGATATTTTTGTGGGTGTTTGGTGCGGCATTTGGATGGGCGATGTGACGTATTGGGACACGATTTCGTCAGTTGTTGAGGCGCGTTTCGAGTCTTGGAGAAGGGTTTCGAGATGTCTATGACAATTCGTTAGCACATACAAATAAAACAGAACGGAAACTCAACTCCAAACATGCATGAATCGTTACAAATGAAACACCGATTGATGCAGGAGGAGGAGGACACCCAATCCATCCTCTATTCCTTTCCAAAAGTTGCTGAATCAAGTTCTCATGATGTCGAACCAAATCAAGTGCATCCTTGATACTCGAAAAATACCAATTTCGATTCTGCCCACACGGTTCTCGATACAGTTGCCCCATAAGCTCCGAGTCTTGTGGAACAAGGTACGACAAACAGTCCCGAATAATATGTTCCAACTGAACAACATCGTTTTCCAGTTCCGAGACGTTGACTGTAACATCCTCCAAACTCTTTTGAAGGGTCACTTTTTCGGATTTCAATTGAAACACAGAATTCTTGAGCTCGAGGACTTGATCCTCCAAAACCTGATTGACGTCTGCGAATTCGATACAGTTGTCTTGTAGTTCTGTGACTTCAGCTGTAAGCTGCTGAATACGAGTTTTGAGTTCGTCAGTCGATTCAGCCACGGATTGTTCCTTCTGCAGTCGCTCTGACTCCATACTATGTTCTTGAATACGATTCCTCGCAGACTCAAGCTCCTTCTCTAAACTAATGACAGTATACTGCGACGCCGTCAAGTCCGCCGTAAGTTTCCGCACAAGGTCATTCAGTTTCCCCATTTCCGTGTCATACGAAACTCGAGATCTGGAAGCATCACTCGAAACACGATCCAACTCTTTCTGAAGGACCTCAATATGATGGTCAGTGTCATTCGAGGTAGAAGAGCGGCGTCCTAACTCCTGCTGCACTCGAACAAGCTGATCTTCTCGCTCTACAAGGAGTTGGTTTCGCTTTGTAACTTCAGATCGAGTAGTTTCCAGATCTTTTTCGAGAGTTTCAACAGTCACTTGAGAGGTAATTAAATCCGCCGTGAGTTTCTTGACAAGATTATTCAGATTTCGCGTTTCAGAGTCGTATGAGTTGCGTGCCCGCATGGAATCTGATATAAGGCGGTCTAATTCTTTTTGCAGGAACTCAACGCGGGATCCTGATTCAGCCAAGCTTGACATTCGGGTTAGTTCTTGTTGAAGCCGTAATAGTTGCTCTTCTCTCTCCTTCAACTGTTCCACGCATCTGACATTTTCAGCACGAGTAACCTCGAGATCTTTTTCAAGATTCTCAACAGTCACTTGAGATGCCGTCAAATCAGCGCTTAGCTTTTTGACGAGGTCATTCAAATTTCGCGTTTCAGAGTCATAAGCGTTTCGAGATCGTGTTGCATCAGAAGTAGAGCGATCTAGTTTCTCTTGCATCAAAGAGAGACGATGTTCCAAGTCAGTAATGCCACGTTGGTGATTTTGTTGACTTGATTTCAATAGATCCTCCCGTTCTCGAAGTTGGTTCTTCAATATAGTATTCTCAGACTGAAGAACCTTCAAATCCGCCGTAACACTTTCAACAACAATCCGCATCCTCTCCGTCTCAGCATCCCGCACACGTAATCCTTCCACCTCCAATCCGTATTTTTCGCGTCCCGCTGTTTCCAAAGACTCTTCAAGGTCCTGGATCCGCCGGTTCGCGTCATTCAGCTGACCTTCAAGCAACTCTTTGGTATGGATATGGTCTCGCAGTTCACGGTCAGTATGAGACAGAGATTGAGTTGTTTTCGAGAGGGAGAGAGTTAATTCATCGACTTGACTTTCGAGGACTAGTTTTTCAGAGATTGTGAGGGTTAAATCTTGTTCAAGGGATTGAATGCGTTCTTCGAGATGGGTAGTTGAATTAGAAGAGGTGGAAGAAGGAGGATGAGAGAGGGCAGTGAGTTTTGTGAGGAGAGAAGTGTTTTCTTTTGTGAGGGACGTGGCTTTTGACGTTGCTGTAGCAAGAGATTGTTGTAGAGAATGAACTTCTTGGGTTAAGTGGGTGACACGAGACTCTTGGACAGTCAGAAGGGAGGTTATTCGTTCGTTTTCCTTGTTTGCAAGGAGAACAACTTCAGTCATATCTTTTGAGTTGGTTTCCGCAATGTGGACTGCATCATTTGCAGATGCCAGTTGAGATTCGAGTGATTGTATTTTAGCAGTGAGTTCTTGGATGTCTGATGAATCAACATGATTGATTGGTGTCACAACAGAGACATCGTGATCCCTTCGCAATTCTCCCGTTCCCGCATACAGACTCAATTCCCCTTCAAGAGCATGGACCGTATTCTTTAAAGCAATATTCTGCAGTTGAGCCTCGTTTAGCAGCGTTGACAGTTTCTTGTTTTCAGTGTTTATTATTTGCAGATCGGTTTCGAGAAGGGCCACGCGACACTTGTTTTCCTCGAATTCGTTAGCGTCTCTTTCCCAAATTGCGGCAGTTTTTCTGTGGTCGTCGTCGATTCGTTCGAGTTTGAGATTGGCGGAGGCAACGGCGCGTTGGAGCGCAGCCACGGCGGCGACGAGTTGCGCGTTTTGTCGTTTGAGATTTGTTGTTTGGTTTGTTGTTTGGTTTGTTGAGAGTGGTGGTTGGACTGGTTGGACTGGTTGGTGGTGGTTTGTCTGAATTGGTTGAATTGGTTTAAGGGATCAACGGATTAAGGGATTAAGAGAAACACTTGCCTCTGATACAAAGTGGCTTTGAATAGTAACAGAAGAAGGTGGAAGAGAAGGAGATGAGGCAATCGGAGGTGTGTCAAGTGCAAGTTCATCCAACGACAAAAGAACTGATTCGATGCACGTCACTTGTTCTTGTTCTTGTTCTTGTTTGAGTGGTTCAGTTGGATGTGGCGACAGAGGCCCTTCCTTCGTTGGCGATGTTTCAATCGAAAGGACACCACGGCCCAAAGGATCAACCTCAATGGCTCCCTCGTCCATCGTAAAATTAAATACAGATAAAAGAAAGGAAGAAAGAAATAGAACTTGAGTATACACATCGGAATCGTGCAACAAGAGAGAATTTATTGAGAAAGAAGACTCTTGGACCATCCGTCAGACACAATTGGATGGAGTTGACTTCTGTTGATCAACTCACTGCCTATTATTATATTTAATCTCTAAAGTACGCCTTTTTCATTCATCATAATGCTTGGTGTTTGGGATAATTAGATTGGATGAAGTAGGGTTGAAGCAGGGTTTTAGTGGTAAGACACAATGCTCCTTGCAAGTATCCAGACAAACCAAAACAAACACACCATATCTCAGAGGGTATACCCTCTCAATCCACCCATTATCACTTTGACAGCTCTTTGTCAGCCTTATTTGTTGGTCTGTGTAACCCTGGAAAGCTCATCCAAAAATCGTTATCCCCATCACCATTTTTGTGACAACGGTGTCTTGGAGCACCCTTCTCTTGAAATTTCCCCTCACGTCGACCAACCAGTCTCATGACCACCTACGTCGCCGTCTCCCAGGCGCCGTCCACCGGAGCCGTGACCGCCACCCTCTACTTGGACAAGACATACGTCAACAACCACGCCGGTCAAGTCATTTCCCTCTCAATGGACTTCCTCTCCAGCTCAAACCTCTGCAAGACTACAACCACGATCGGCGCTGCCTCCATTCCATGTCCTTCCGCCATGAACTGGATCTTTAATGCATACTGCTTCCCCGTCTCTTGCACTGCAGATGGCAACGTCATCAAATCTTCAAAAAACTACAACGTTGTCGTAAGCAATGCGCACTCACTTTATTCTCCCTTTACTTACTCATTTCCATGACAACTAACCACAGGCATCTTTCTCAATCTGTCCTGCGTCTGACCCAAATTGCTGGTTCTTTGATTCCATCACGTCAAGCTCTACAAGATTGACTGTCGTTTCCCCTCCACCGGCTCCTGCTCCTCAACCCGAAACTCCTTCTAAACCCGTGAACCCTGGATCTGGTGGTAGTAGCTCGAGTAATACTGGAAGTGGCGGAGGATCGGGTGGAGGTAGCGGCAGTGGGGGTAATAGCAATAACAATGGTGGTGGAAACCCTAACCCCGTGACTCCGCCCCCTAATTCTTCCAATAATGGCGGTAGTGGATCTAGCAGTGGCAGCGGTAATGGTGGTAACAGTGGATCTAACACTAGTGGTGGAAATGGTGGATCGAATGCAGGTAGTGGGGGATCGTCTAATTCTGGGGCTTCTTCATCCAATGGAAATAGTGGCTCAAACGCGGGAGGTTCTTCTGGCTCTGGATCAAGTGCAAGTAACGGTTCGTCTGGAAGCTCCAGCTCTACTAGTGCTGATACTTCCAATGGACCATCCTCCAACAATGGTCAACAACAAAACAGTGGCTCAGTCCTCGAATCAATCAACGCTGCCGTTCACGAACCAAACTCATCCACTGGCTCCTCTTCCTCCTCAGGAACTTCATCCAACTCCCCACTTTCCGTCACAAACAACAACCAAATCGGCTCTGCTGGATCCTCCTCCTCCAATACCAACAACAACAGCAACGCGCCAAAGTCTCCCCAACCACCATCCCCAAACACTCCCGGCGTTTCCACAAACCCCTCCACAGACTCGCAACCCTCCATCCTCCCCATCGCAATCGGCGTTTTGGTCGGATGCGTCGTGACAATCGGAGCCGTCGTCGCCGCGCGTAGATACAAAGCCGGTAAAGAAGCCGCCGATACCGCCGCCGCCGCCCCGGCTGTTGAACCAACGACTGAACGATCGTATTCTACTTACTTGGACGAATACTACACGGGTCCAGTCCCGACTCCAAACGGTGGTGAGAGATTGAGTAGCCCTATTCCTGTTGCTGCGAGGTCTTTGGATGGGTTTTTTGAGGGGGCTGGGAAGAAGTGAAAAAGGTCGAGTTTTGAGTGAGTGGGAAGAGAGTGGGAAGGAAGTGGAATTTGGAGAGAGTGTAGAGAGCTTAAAGGATTGAATAAATGAAGAGGCGTCTTATGCAGAGAAAATGCTCCGAAGATGTTTAAGTGATGGAGTTGTCTTTGGTTCCAGAGACCATGTTGATATTACATCTGGCTATAAAGCATTCTCTCGGAAAATTCGTCAAGGTTAGGCAAACCTTCATGGCCGAAACGTGCAATAATCTACGTATTGAATATCACTGCAAGCTGGCACAGGGGTTATAATATTTGTTTACTTTCAAATTTTATTGACTGTAGTATATCTCCACACCAAAGATTTACAATTTTTTTGAAGAAACATCGCCGCAACATGACCTTTCACAATCTTATCGTTGTGACGGTTTGTTTGCTTGTGTATTGCGTCGAAGCAACTGTTACCTTGATCAAAGGAGGTGGTTCAACGTTTCCTCAACAACCATATTTCAGTGCTGTCGCCGATTTCAACCGCCTTTATCGTAAGAACATCTGCATCATTCAAATTACAAATGTTATATGAACAGAGAACGTACAAGCAACTTATAACGCCACGAACTCGCAAACAGGACAACTATCTGTCGGTTCTGGGCTTCTCAACTGGGGAGGAAGTGACACTGATGTTCAAACCAGCTTAGCAGGATCAGACAACCTCGTCGTCTTACCCGCCATCGCAGGAGGTCTCCTCATCGCGTACAATCTCCCAGGATATTCCGACACGTTAAAGTTGAGCAGAACGGTCCTTCCTCGAATCTTTGATGGAAAAATTCAAAGATGGGATGACCCACAGATTGTCAAGGATAATCCATTTCTCGCGAACAACAGTCAATTTTGGTATTCCCCAACAAACAAAGGCTATGTTCAATGTTCGTTTACTGTTCGACGCATGTACAATATTTCTGGTTGCAGTTGCCACCCCTATAATTCTATATTTCAAAGCGTTGGGTTTTGGCGGAGGACAACACAACGGGAACATCACCCAAAATAGCAGCCAGGTAGGATCGTCTCATGTCGATCAGGATGATGGCCTTGTCAAAACATACATAGTAACTATCCAATGAAATGCGTAAATCGACTGAAACACTTTGTGTAGTTCCACACTGGATTCAAGCTCAATCGTCCTACTTCTCTTTGGAAATCAGCAGTATTTCTGGTCATGCCAGATCTTGACATTCTCATCATTCTTAGCGACGGGAATAACGTAACGTACACACTCTCACAGTCGAACATCAAAATTATCGAAAAGATAACGGCTGCAGCAAGAGCAAAGACGGAAGAAGGCATTGAGCTACTTGGTGCCAGCAAGACGTGTTATTTGGTCGAATTTCCGCACAAGGCAAAGATGGATGAGTTCCGAATGTTGCGCACTACAACTACAACCATTTCTGCTCCTTTTGGAATCAAAAAGGCTTCCCAAGATAAGTCCATGGATCAGGTTCAAAAGATTAGAGAATCAGTAACGGTTCGTGCATCAGAAGTGAGAAAATAGGAAAAGAGTTGACGTTCTGAATCATCATAATTCTTTCTTTTTTTCCTTATTAACTATAATCTAATGCTAATGTAATTTTGTATCGTGATGAAATACAAGTATACATGAACGCATTTCATTTGTCTCAACAAAGATAGAACCACTTTGTTTGCTATTGTCGAATTGCAAGTCAAAATAATGCAATATTTTATTTATATGTGTTGGTATTTCAGCCAAAGAGCTGCATAAACTCTGAAGGAACGGAAACAGTGTTTGGAAGAGGTAGGTATGCCTCAAGATCCAGAATTGGAACTAAGGGAAGCGTTGGATACTCTGGTTCAGGATCCAACGATAACGGTATCGTGTCTTTGATTGCAGGGTCAACGTTGAACCGAATGGCCTCGTAAAACTCATTTGTCATCTATAAATACTGTCAATACACATTTTCATGCATCTTAACAAGGGCACATACCGGAGAATCAAGATCTTTCGTCGAGTAATTTGCGTACAATTTATCAATCTGACTTGGATTGAGCAAATACGCAATCTCAAACACGGCCTGAACGTCAACAGCCTCCGTTTTATTGATCGTCATAATCTTAGCTGCTTGTCCAACTTTATCAAGGTGTTTCAGAGCTGTCAATAAAGATGAATAAGCCGGTATAGTTCGACAGAATATTAAATGTAAACTTACTAGCCCCAAGACCAAGCCTTGCACACCATTCTTCCAACTGCGTCAAATTATACTGGATCTGCATACCCCGCTTGAAATTCAAAAAGTTCTTTTTGACAAGCATTCCATTGAAACTCACGACTCCAACAGTTCGAATTAGCTCAATCATAACTCGATTGTGAAGTGCCTCAGGTGCAAAGTAGTCTCGCAGTGTCATATCGACGGAGGTTAAGAAGGTTTTGAGCTTCAAGAGCCCGTTTTCCACGGGTTTGGGTGTGGACCCAAAGACTCCCCATATCCCACTTGATGATGTGTCGATTTTCATACCTGGTAATTCTTGATTTTCGAGAATGGCGGGAATTGTCAGAGATGCGGTATAATCCCGCAATCGTTTTATCAAAGATGGAACCATCTCTTGCTCAATCATGGTGAAGAGTTGTGATTGGATGGATTTAATCACATTTAAGTTCGAGAGATTATTTTGTTTCTTGGTTTCCCGGAGGTGCGTTGCAGTGACAAGGTTGAGGAGGTGGTGAGTGTTGGAAATCCAGAATATGATCAGTGCAGTGTCCGAGCTTTCCGTTACTGTCTTGCTAATATCATAACAAATGTCCATGGAAAAGTTGTTGAGACCTAGGAGAAGGCCACCATCCAAAAACATTGTCATGACAGAGTTTAAGACGAAAGCCGGATACAAAACATCTTTCTTGGAGAGTGGGGACACTGTGGCTTGAGGTGCTTTCACATTGATGATAAAGTTATCACAGAGTATGTCGTTGAACTCTTCGCGTGAGAGGTATTCAGCTCTGAATGCCATGAGTTTTGGGTTTTGAAGCATGCTAGTAGTCCTTGGAGCGATAGCAGCTGGTGTAGTAGATGGGTTCTGAACATGTCTCGATAAAGCTGCAGCAAGGGTTGTTGGTTTCGCAACAGGAATTTGCGGGGACATATTCATATTGCCGTGCTCTTCCACGCCTGAATTCTGCCGAGACACGTCCTTCTTTCGCGCTCTTTCCGCATCGTCGACAATGTCCTGTTCAAAGATAGATTTTTGACGAAGAGTTGGGACTCGTTTTAACTTTACTGGACCAGCATTGCTTTCAGCTACTGGAAGGTCAGGTCGCTTGGTTGAGATTCTGGACATGGAAGGCGGTGATTTCACTGTTGACCCTCGTACCATTGCTGGTGGGGATAGCGCTGTTCGCATCGAAAATGATAGCTGTGGAGTTGAAACTGTGTTTCGACCGCGAGAATCAAGAGTCTTTCCTCGAGTGATGCCGCGACTGGGGCTCATTGTTCTTTCAGCTCTTGTGGGCGACGTGTTTGAAGATCGAGTGCTCGGCTCGGGAAGCAGACCATTTTGAGCTTGTTGCGCTACGATAGTATCCAGTTTTGTCTTTTCGTCACGGAGACGCTCAAACTCCGCCTTGAGATCAGATAGCTTCTTCGTCAATATGGTTATTTCAGCTTGAGAGACTTTGTTCTTGGCTTCAGAAGCATCAAGCTTTTCCCTCAAGGAACCCAGTTGGGATTCATATGAAGAACACTTGTCTTGGAGCGCCTTGGCTTCAACAGTTTTATCCCGCAATGTTTGAGACAGAGACACGACTTTGGCTTCCAAGCTAAAAGCTTTCTCTTTGACCGCTTCCACATTTTTGGCTTCAGCTCTCAAAGTCTTCAACAGTTTCCGTGAAGCATTTGAGCGGACCGCGTTTTGGAGGCAAAGGACATATCCCCAACATTGCTTATACGATTTTCGTGCCCGATAACCCCTCCAAACTGATTGGATTTTGATCGCAGCAAAACGTTGACGAGCCTCAGTCTCGCGTTGAAGCTTCAGTCTTGTAGCTTCTTCCTTTAAGTTCTCCAACTTCTTTCGTGCCAAATACCCCCTCATCGCATTTTGAACAACAAGCGTCGCCTCCTTCAATCGCAAATACTTCTGCCGCTGAACAAACCGCCTCGCGTTCTTGGCCAACAAAAGCGCTAGATACTTGGTCCGATCATTACGTCTGTCTTCAAAGAACGCAATCTGTCCTGACTTCAGGAATACTTTCGTCTTTCCGAACTGGAATTTCGTTGTATCATTAAGAATAGTCGAGACAATTTTGATGGAAAGGTCTTTCTTGGGGAGGTTCCAGAAGGCTGAAGGGACGAGAATGAAGTATCGGGATGCGAATTCAGAGTATTCGAGTTTGTTTGGGTATCCAGCGTTACTGATTTTGATTGTTTCGAGGACACCGCAGGCTGAAACGCTTGAGGTTAGATCTGATTTACGTATGTGAGGCGGTTGTACCTTTGAGTTGGGAAAGAACCATAGCGCCGTCGAACTCGAAGGCAGCTTTCGCCATATTTGGTTTAATACAACGAATGTACTGTAAAAGTTCAGAAACGTCACGATAAAAAGGAAAGACAAGACTCACGTGTCCTTCTGTCTCTCGAATCGTCACCATCAGACCCTGCAATGAGTTTTTGAACATTGAGCCAAGCGTAGGTACTTTCATCGTCGACTTTCGCCTATCACTCTTGACATTTGGAGCTACATACTCCTCATCCTGTCTAACCTCGCCCACATTACCTTCACTCAACCCAAAAACCTCCCTTAAGAACGCATTCGAACTCGCTGCAAGAACACCTTGAAGTTCTTCACTCATGTTATCCTTGTTCTTATCCACGAATCCCGTAGATGTATAGGTTACGTCCACAGCGTAATGTTTCACTGTGAAATCCGTGTTTCCAAACCGTCCTTTCATGTAATGTTTGTGGTCTTTGAAAATGTCGTTCAAGTTAGATACGAATGCCGCGTCAGTTCCAGTTGCGATATGAGACTCGTCGTCTAACAACACCAAGACTCCGTTTTTGGATTCAATTAAGTCAATGCATGGTTGATTGTCGGCGAATTCGATAAACGTCCATTCGATTTCTTCTTGGATGTATCCTTCTTGTTCAATGCGGAAGACGTGCGCATTGAACTCTTGTTGGAGCTTTTCGTTGGCGTAGTTTATGCAGAATTGTTCGAAGGAGTTCTTTTTGAAGTGCTCGAAACTGGTGTGATTCGTGAGTGGGGATTTGGTTCAGGCAAGAAATTTGGAATATACCCGTAAATGTCGAGGACTCCGATAAAGTGTTGCTCGCTATTGGATTCACGTTTCAAGTTCTTATTGATGGATTTGACGAGCCAGTCAAACAGTTTCGTATAACTAGATTATCCTTAGAACCAACGATGCACGAAAATCGTACTACTCACATGACTTTTGTGACAGAGTCTCTGGCAACAATGGCGGCATCTTTTTTGATGTCTTTTTCGTATTTGTCTCGTCCTATTACAGTCTGCTTCTTCATTACCCATTTCACAAACTCCTTGGCATCAATTCCAAGCAATTCACATCCCTTCGCCAGCGCAGGATCCGTCGCTGAAATTTCTGACGCTTCTACTCTCGCTTCGCTGTCAATGATTTTGATGTTTCCAATATGAAGTAGGGCTGCACAAAGACGGAAAATGCTCCATTGAGTTGACACTGACATTCCAAGTGTTGACAAAGCTTCTTGAGTTGCTTTGAATTCTTCAACATCATTCATATTCTTGACGATGCCGGCTCGTCCTTGGTTCAGGTAATGGAAAGACTCCCATTTATCGAGGCCGAGTTGTTCCTTTTCGGCGGCAGGCGCAGCTGCACACAGTTGGTAGAAAATATGGTAGTTTCGCTCTTTGAGGATGTATTAGTCGAGGAATCCAAAAAGATTGGACCCACCAGTGTCAGGTTGAAAAATCAAACGTGAACGCTCCAGTAGGTATGTCCTAATTTGTGCGCCCGTAATTCTGACGCTGCCAGAGCTTGGGTCTGAGAAAAAGAGCTCGACAAATTTACCGAATCGAGAAGAATTATCGTTGCGCGTTGTTTTAGCGTTACCAAAAGACTGATAGAAATCGATTGAGTACGGTCATTGAAATGTTACGACCTTACTTCTAAAATAGGGTTGGAAGCAAGCACAGCATCTTCTGTTTCACTCTTGTGTTGAGATGTCATGGTTTCGGGTCGCATGAGAGCTTCTAATGAATCAATCTTGCTGAGAGCATCAACTTGCGCCAGATATTCCATAATGTATTTTGTGGATTGGGTCTTTCCGGCACCACTTTCACCAGAAACAATGACGGATTGGTTCTTTCCTTCAAGCATGGCGCGGTAACATTCTTCCGCAATCCCGTACTGTTTTTACATTAAAATAGAACGTTTAAATAAGCAACTTACGATATGGGGAGGTAATGGTGATGGTTCGTGTCGTTTACTTCCGATATATTCTCGCATCGTTTCAGGCGAATACAAATCCACGTTCTGAAAAGGATTCATGGCAATCAAAACCATTCCTGAATACGTGTAAATATTGCCTGAAGCAAACCGGTTTTTGATTCCCCAGAAAACAGCGGGTCTAAGCAATAGTGAGATAGCTGTAGGATGCAATCGAATGCCTTACTCATGCAAATATGAAAGCAGCGATAGATCCTCTACTTCATCCTAATGGCAAAAAAGTGCATTCATTAGTTTGGAGTTCGACCATCGAATCCACTTAATGTCACCATAAAATCCGGGTTCTTGAGCGGCGGCAGATCAGCATTTGACGCAAGCGAAGCTACAGCAACTGAGTAGTTTAATTCCTACAATTAATAACAGTAACAAGTCTCATCAGTTTTGGTTCAAGACAACAAACAAAACTTTGAACCAACTTCGTCTTTTGAACCAATTCTAAACTTGATTTTGAGGTTTCCGTCGACCAAAACCGAATCGGATTGCGCCTCGGCCAAGCACCAGCCATCGATTTTGTCGGGAAAGTAGCTGGATTGGCAGAGTGAGAGTGAGAGTGAGTATCAGCAAGGAGGTAGCACGGGTCTTACGCTTGAGAACCCTGTCACCGATTAAGCGAGATCGAAGTGGGTGCAATCAATGCTCTTACCTTTCGGTAGTCCAGAAGGGCCTTGCTCACATCGATCCCCTTGCATCCTTTGGGCGTTGGGGCTGGTGGAATGCCCATCTCTTTTTTGGATGAATGAAATGAATGAACCGTGACGGTAGAACTTCAAGAAACAAATGAATATCGAACTTAAACAAAGTTTTCGGAATAAAATAAAAGTTCCTCAAATGATTTGCCTTTGGCTCCAATTTTATGCGAGTTATTGGGTGCATAACAAACCTGAGTTGAAGAAGTCACCGTCTATTTCTGACATCGGGTAATTTCTGGGGATAATGGGGAACGCCAGGGAAACGCCTTCATTTTAACATCAAAAACTCCAAAAATAACTGTGAAAATTACCAGACTCCAGATCACCAGCGCTACCACGCCCAACGAGAGTGAGGCAAGTATGAACTCCGGCAGAAGCAGCCCAACATCCACGCATCTCCACTTCAACGTGCAAACCAATCGACGTATTGCATTTGTAGTCCCACAAACTCCAGTACAGGCTCTATCGGCAATCGATGCACCAGAAGCTACCGCGATTCCACCTATGAAGGTGATATCCTGGTTGAAGTGGTTAACCAATTCAATCTTCAAGCACCAGCTAAAAATTAAAGAGCATGAGGCGCAAATTGAAAGGCATGAGGCGCAAATTGAAAGACAACGGCTAAAAATTGAAGAGCTTGAGGCGCAAGCTGCACAGGCAGCAACACAACTTGCGTACATCGTTGCTAGATTGGCTAGGTTGGAGAATCAAAACGTATACCAACAACGCCATTGCACATGTGGTGCAGCTGTACAAATGGTTTTGGTTCAGTAATCCTTCTTTCTTTTTTTTTAATTAATGTATAATGCTTTAATAAACAAAATCCAAAAGTATCGAGTTTCAATGCTTCTATTACAGGCATTTTTGGTCTATTGTTCCTTTATCGAACTTAAGCAAAGCAAGGAAGAGCTGGATTCTTATTTTATGGATATAATATAAACGTTCCCCAAATGATTTGCCTTTGGTCCAATTTTATGCAAGTTAATGGGTGCATAACAAATCTGAGTTGAATAAGTCACCGTCTATTTCTGACATCGGGTAATTTCTGGGGATAATGGGGAACGCCAGGGAAACGCCTTCATTTTAACATCAAAAACTCCAAAAATAACTGTGAAAATTACCAAACTCCAGATGACCAGCGCTACCACACTCAACGAGAGTGAGGCAAGCATGAACTCCGGCAGAAGTAGCCCAAGATCCACGCATCTCCACTTCAACGTGCAAACCAATCGACGTATTGCATTCAAGTTTGTAGTCCCACAAACTCCAGTACAGACTCTATCGGCTATCGATGCACCAGAAGCTACCGCGATTCCACCTATGAAGGTGATATCCTGGTTGAAGTGGTTAACCAATTCAATCTTCAAGCACCAGCTAAAAATTAAAGAGCTTGAGGCGCAAATTGAAAGGCAACAGCTAAAAATTGAAAAGCTTGAGGCGCAAATTGAAAGACAACAGCTAAAAATTGAAGAGCTTGAGGCGCAAGCTGCAACAGAGCGTGCACAGGCAGCAGCAGAGCGTGCACAGGCAGCAACGCAACTTGCTGACATCTTTGCTAGATTGGCAAGGTTGGAGATTCAAAACGAATACCAACAACGCCATTGCACATGTGGCGCAGCTGTACAAATGGTTTTGGTTCAGTAATCATGGTTTTTTTTAAGTATGAGGAGACATAAAGCTTTATCATGATTTCTTTCTTTACTTTAAAAAGCTTTAATAAACAAAATCCAAAAGTGCGAATTTCAATGCTTCTATTACCGGCATTATTAGTCTGTTGTTCAAACTTCATTGAGATAAATTCTATCCTGTTATTCATTTAATTATTGTACGTAGGAGAGAGAGAGAGAGAGAGAGAGAGAGAGAGAGAGAGAGAGAGAGAGAGAGAGAGAGAGAGAGAGAGAGAGAGAGAGACATATCAAAGATGGATTACCTATGTTAGTGTTCTTTGAACTTTAATTTGACTGGAAAGTGGAGTGATCCAAACTGCATGCACCAAGACGAGTTTGTAGCATCCCTGCTACTAGACTATCGGCTGGTAAGTACTTTTCATAGTATTAACTATTCACTGACGCTGCCATGTTTCTCCAGGGAACAATAGCGTAAGCCAGTCCCGACATGACAACCCACAGACACATCCAACTAAACCACGTTAAAGATACTTCCCCGACAAGACCGAAGGATGGATTACAGGCTACACAAACAGTGAGCCAGTCGTCGATGGATCCACTGTTCAGATGCAGTTTCAGTTGGCAAATGGGCTGGTGAGGGCACACCCTTATTGTCGTGCAAATTGGCTGAATCACAGTCTTCAGCCTCACTCTGTCCGGATACCTCTTGCCTCTCTGACGAAGTTGACAAAAGAAGGAAGCTTACCGCCATTAAAGAATCCGGATTTATTGGTGTGTGGTCCTGAAACATGTTGGGGGTTTGCTGACTACACGTTCTGCAGGATCAAGTGGAGGACCTCTCGCTCCTTTCTTACCTTCATGAGTATGTACACTTGTTATGCAAACGAATGGTTCTTATAGAAACACCAACCCAGGCCTGCCGTCTTGTATGGTCTTCGAAATCGATTTACAGCGAAACAGATATATACCTACTCGGGCATGGTCCTCATTGCCATGAACCCCTTCGAAAAACTGGACATGTATTCTTCTGACGTTATGAAAGAGTACTCTGGCAAGAAACGAGATGAAGTTGTTCCACATGTTGTGAGTTTGCTTACATCACCACTCTATTGATTGTGGCTAAGTACAAAAATGTAGTATGGTATCGCTGAAGAGTGTTATCGTGCAATGTTGGACGGAAAGAATCAGTCTGTTGTGATATCAGGTGAAAGTGGGGCGGGAAAGACCCAATCGACTCGATATATTATGCAATACCTCGCGCTCGCTGATTCTCTTGGGAAAAATGGGAATTTGGGAAGCAGTACAACTGAAGACGCAGTGTTGGCCTCAAACCCGATCCTTGAAGCCTTTGGTAACGCCAAGACGACAAGGAATGATAACTCGTCTCGATTTGGAAAGTTTATTCAACTCTTCTTTTCGGATCCTTTGGCAGGAAATGTGAGAATTACTGGTGCACAGGTCAAGACATATTTGTTGGAACGATCTCGGTTGATTTCGCAGCCGGATACTGGTATGTATTTCGGAGTTTAAGCGTTTTATACTAACTAAACCGTCAAAAAGAACGAAATTATCATATCTTTTACCAGCTTTGCGCGGGCGCTCCTTTGGCTGAGAAAGGAGAATTGGGTCTTGGTTCTTGGGAATCATATCATTATTTGCGACAAGGAAACGCTGGCGTCATGCCAAAAGTAGACGATGTTGAAGAGTTCAAAATCACACAAGAAGCATTTTCAACTCTTGGTGTCAAAGTTTCTGTCCAGTGGAGCATCTTCAAACTCTGTGCTGCATTACTTCACATCGGAAATATTATTATTAGCGATTCTGGAGGTGCGGCTAGTATTTCTGAGTCCGATTCTTCGTTGATGAAGGCTTGCGAACTGTTGGGACTCAGTTCTAAAGATTTTGTGAAATGGATTACGAAGAAGCAAACCATCATTGGCAGAGAAACGTATTTGAAGGACGTGAAGGTCGAAAGTGCTGTGATCGCGAGGGATTCCGTTGCAAAAGTCATGTAAGCCTTCTCAATTCCAACCTCACACAAAGCTGACATGAATTTCACAGATATACAAAACTATTCGACTATCTCGTCCAAATCATCAACAAAAACCTCTCCATGGAAAGCGACCCCTTTCACCACCCCTTCATCGGCGTTCTCGACATCTACGGCTTCGAACACTTCCCCACAAACTCATTCGAACAATTCTGCATCAACTACGCCAACGAAAAACTCCAACAAGAATTCAACGCCCACGTCTTCCGCTTCGAACAGGAAGACTACGTCAAAGAAGGAATTCAATGGACGCAGATCTCGTTTTCTGATAACCTCCCCTGCATACAACTGATTGAAGGGCGGGGTGGGATATTGAGTCTGTTGGATGAAGAAACGAGACTTCAAAGCGGGACGGACGCTACGTTTGTTCAAAAATTGAATTCTGTGGGGTCGGGGAATCAGTGTTACGCAAAGGCGAGGTTTGGGACGACGCAGTTTGTTGTGAAGCATTATGCTGTTGATGTCACGTATACCTCGACAGGGTTCTTGGAGAAGAACGTGGACAGTGTGAGTGACGAGTTGAAGGGGGTTTTAGGGGCGAGTACGAATTTGTTTTTGAAGGAGGTTTTGGGGGAGGACGCGAAGGAGGTTGTTGTTGGAAGGAAGGTTACGTCTATGATGAGGGCGCCGACGCTTGGGACTATGTTTAAGGCTTCGTTGTTGGATTTGATGGTTACGATGCGGGCCACTGAGTGTCATGTAAGTTTTATTGTGTGTTGGGTTTTATGTTGGGAAATAACGCTTTGTTCTCAGTATATCCGATGCTTCAAACCAAATGCTTCCAAAAAGCCGTTTGAATTCGATGGTCCCATGGTCCTCTCCCAATTACGCGCCTGTGGTGTTCTCGAAACAATCAAAATCAGCAACGCCGGTTATCCAAACAAACTCACATACACTCAATTCGCAGCTCGATATTGTATCCTCGTTCATTCTCAGTATTGGGACCACCCTGACAAGAAAGAGTTGACGCAAATGATTGTTGAAAGTGTGTTGACGGATCCACGAAAATATCAGTTTGGAAGGACGAAAGTTTTTTTCAAGATGGGACAGATTGCCTTCTTTGAAGAGAGGAGGAAGGATCGGGTGCGGTATTTGGTTGTTGTGTTGCAAAAGAATGTCAAACGAGATATTCAGCAGAGAAGATATTTAGAGATGAAGCGCTCGGTTTTGAGTGTTCAGACTGTTGTGCGAGGATTCCTTGCTCGAAAGGAGTTGTTGAAGTTGAAGGAGGAGCGGAGGTTGGCTTTGTTGGAGAGGGAGCGAAACAAGGCTGCTATTCAGATTCAAGCAAGCTGGAAACGATGTATGGAGCGCAAGCGATTCAAGCGAGACGTGGAATTGGTTCTTATTCTTCAATGCTCTATTCGCCGATTACAAGCTGTCAAGGTTTATCGAGGACTTGCAAAGGCAAAGTTGGAGGAACAAGTGAGAGTACAGGAACTTGCACGAAAAGCAAGAGAAGCCGAAGATCTTGAAAAGAAGGCCAAGGCTGACAGACTTGCCTTGAAAGCGAAAGAAGAGCAACGTGCTCGTGAGCTTCAAATCCAACGGCAAGTACCAACAGTGCCTACACTCAAAAAGACGGCGCAACCAATTGTAAAACCACTTGCTATGGAATCCAAGATTGTTTCACTCGCCCAGAGTCTGTATTCCTCCAAAAAGGAAGTCCAAGTTCTTGAAGACAAAGTACGCAAGACGGAGTCCCAATCGTCCAGTTGGAAAGAAAAGTATGAAGTCGCAACACAAGAAATCAGTGCCTTGAAAGAAGAAATTGTTGGATTGAAGGCAGAGCGAGATCAGTACAAGGAGGAACGAAATCGATTTTCAAAGATGCTCGATGATGCTATTTCGGATGGATTGAGTGCTTCGTTTGACGGGTTTCCGTTTACAGTCGCTACAACCAACGGAGCGACAACTGTTGCAACATTCCAGCTGGGTGGTGGCGGTCAGAAGCGGCCAGAATCGATTGTGTCTCGTTCCTCGAGGGAATCCAAGACGATTTCGACACTCAGGACTGAAAACGAGAGCTTGAAGCGCATGGTTGAGAACATTAAGCGAGTCAGTATTATTGAGTCTCCTCCTGCCCCTCGAGTAGCTGGATCACTGCGGTCTCAGCCAGTCTTTGAAAACAATGTAGTGGCAGATACTGACCGGGAAGTGAAGAGAAGGAATCGATATTCATTGAACAAGGGTTCTTCGGATGCACGCAGCTCAATCCGACTGGCCGCCATGGCTAGAGTATCTGAGCTGATTGAGGAAGGGAAAGAGGAGTAAACTCGTTATAGATCCTGATCAAATTCATTATAGTCTTAAGCATCCAATAAATACCAGAATAATTCATTATGTAATTTGTGTCTTTGTTTTGTGTGTTGGCACCCAACAAAAGTTCTTGAGACAAGTGCGCAATGACCCAATTTGGCGGCATTGTCAGGTACGCCCGCCGTCCCCCTTTCAAGGTGTACTAAGCAATTCATACTGGACAGCCTGCCGCTTTCTGCCGTTGAAGTACCTTCGCCCTTCATCAGCGGGATCACTGCCGCTGCAACCAATCCAACCAATTCAACCGCAGTTCTCCAGACGCAGTTCCAGACAATCCAGACCGAGTACTGGGCCAAGATGTCCGTTGGCACACCGGCGAAGCAGTTCAACGTGCTCTTGGACACGGGCTCGTTCGACATGTGGTTGTTTGGAACGGACTGCCTCGACCGCGACTGTCGCTCGGCCCAGCGTCGATACAACGTGTCCGCTTCTTCGACGGGGCAGCGCTTGAACAAGAAGGCGCCCAAAGTTACCTATGCTGATGGAATGCAGTACGAAGGCGACAGGGTTTCAGATGACATCCAGATCGGGTCCCTCAAACTGAGTGCCTTCGAGTTTACCCAAGTAACGAACTTCTCGCAGCCGTGGAATCCTGATGGGGCGGCTAATTGCGATGGCATTGTTGGGATGGGGCTGAGTGCAAAGGATGTTCCTGCTGCTCCGTCGTTTGCTGAAGCGCTGATGGAGAAGAAAGTTATTGCGAATGGAGTGTTTAGTTACTTTATTCAAGTCAAGGAGCAGAATGGTGTAGCCACATTCGGCGGGTACAACAGCTCGTACTTCCAAAACGCATCAATACCCCCATCTTGGATTCCATACATGCAAGACGATAACCTTATAACTGGTAAAATTGCGATACCCTTGACGACAACTATGGTGGGAAGGAATGTCGTCGAATCTTTCACAACCCATTCATCCCAACTGGATGGAACACCTGAAGGAAACGCTGGTGCCGCTATCATTGACACGGGAACATCGCAAAGTTTTGTATCATACGAACTCGTTGACGAAATCGCTCGACAATTGAGCACAAATGCAAGCTTACAAGTCGCCAAAATCTATTACAGCAACAACGATACATCTCAATACACATACAAAGTCGACTGTAGCGCCAAACATGAAAAGGGTGGACCCACAGTGACGCTTGGTTTTGCAGGTGGCTTGACACTTACAATCACGGCCCAAGAATACATTTCAAATCCTCAAGGTGTTCCTGGCGCTACCTTTTGTCAACTCCAACTGCGAGGCATGAAGAATGGGTATGCGCCAGGAATTTATCTTCTTGGTAACACTTTCTTGAAGCGATATGTCTCGATTTTCGATTATGATAACCAAAGAGTTGGGTTTGCGTTGGCAAGGGGGCGGAATCTGAGGTATGGGACTGTTGGGTTCAATGCATCGGCTATTACATATATCCCGTCAAAGAGTAATACTACTACTCATCCGGGGGATAAGGTTGCAATTATTGTAAGTATATGCGGGGCTGTACTTTTGGTTATTATTGGTGCCGCGTTCTGGTGGTTCAGAAGGCGGAAATCATCCACTGTTGAACCAGCGGAAGTCGAGTTTTATGTGGAAACCGACAAGAAAGAGGAAGGAAATGTGGATACTATGGAACGTAGGTTGATTCATTCGGGGACTATTGGGAGTGAAGGCGACAGTTTCAAAGCGGATGAGACACTGTCGCGACATGATTCAACATTGTCAAGGCCTCTTTGATTCCGTTTTCCTTTTTGTTTGTATATTTCACGTTAGGAGCTTTGTGTGTAATAGAGTAAATATGGATTTGGGGATATTTTAAGTGTAGCGCTTCCTCATACTGATTTTGCGATCTCCACATTTAGTCTTGAAACTATAGTATGGACATTCACATTGCGACTAAAGGTATCTCTTTCGTTGACCGGTTTACGAGCGTACGCGAGGGCTACTGGACACTCTAACTCGGCATAGCTTGTAACCCTTGAGCATCTTTCACAATCGTCGTCCTCATATCACTAACTCCCCCCGTCTTTTCAACTGTACCAATAACTTCCCGTCAAAAACCATAGCTGGATCCATCTGCTTTGCTCTCTGGGGCCTCATCCACGTTATTATCCCAATATCCGTCTTCCACAATTTCAAAACAAAGGGCCTCCTCGGCGTCCTCCAGTACTTTTCAGGCGGCCCAAAGAACCCAACACCCTCCGTCTCCGCCCCGGAACGAGCCCCTCAAAAGGAATTCACATCCGCCCTGCTCAAGACTTTCATTTGTAACGTTGGGGGTGCTGGGATCGTGAGTCTTGCGCTTGCGTATAAGCTCTGGACGGAGGCTGATGTGTTTGTGTTTGTTGTCGGATTGGTTGTTACGGGGATTGCGGAATGGGCGTTTATGTACTTTGTGTTTCATAGGGGTGTGATTGATATGAAGGGGGAAATTGCCTTGAACCTTGTTTTGTGGGTTGCTGGGGCTGTACTTACTCCTATTGGGTTGTATTTGCAGTATGTTGCTTGAAATGATCGGGGAAGAGATTGGATTAATAAGGCTACCATTAAACAAGTTATTGCGCGACTCATGATGATTTATTGAGATGTTATGAAGTGATTGAAAGCTTGAATACCTGAATAATCAGGAAAATAAGGTTCTTCTCCCACACCTTCGTGGAAATAGGCACACTGTTTTTTGCTCGGAATAAAAAAGTTCAAATGTATCATCTCGCTCTATTTGAGACTGGTTGGTTGGTTGGTTCAGAAGTTCTAGCTGTTGGAAGGGAAAACAAATTCATTCTAATAGTTTGTGGCAGCTTCTCAAAACATAGACATTTTAAATAAAGATTAAAATCCACTACGTCAGAAGTTTTCTTCATCCAAAAGATTAACCAATGTGTTGGCAGTGATACGTTTTGAAAGAGTCTTTCCAACTTCTGATTCACCAAAAAACCCTTGAACTCTCATTCTTGCCATGCTTACACTTTCGTCAACAAAATCTTCGTCATCACACAAATCCATGTCAATCACTTCCGTTGAGTCTCTCATGTGCTGAAATATACTGTTGCGCAAGTGAAACTCAACAAGTTTTGGTTGAGGACAAGTTTCAAGTGACCACCAAGTGGAATTATCAGCGCGTACGCGTAAGTTTTCGTCAAGCTGCTGGCCGTCAAAACATTCGAGATCAACAGAGATTGCGACAAAATAATAGTGACCATCACGGAAGTGGAACGAGAAGAGGCCCTTATCGAATGCAGTTGCCAGATCACTTCGAAGCAAAATACCGTTTCTTACACTATTGATACCATTGCTCAAACTGTAGATAACATGTTGGATACTCAGAGGAAGTAGGTCTTTTCGTAAAACAAAATCTCCCCACCAAGAGTGAGCCAAAATATGGGCTGCTTGAGTAGATACATAGGCCTTTGTGATTACACAATGATTATCACGAGCTATAATTTGTTTTTCAAATTGGACACATCGATTATTCTCCTCAATAGCTGCTTCGACAAGCACAGAATCATCAACATCATCCAATATTGCAGAAATACGAGTTCATTTCTTTGATGCAGAAGAAGGGCTACCGATTGGACTGGATGAACCAGATTCTGATTTTGCCTTCTTTCCTCTTGGAATTATAGGAAATGGGCGGTAAATCACTTCTAAAGATGGTACTCCTTTGTTTGCAATCAAATAATAGCGCCCCGGAGCCAACATGTCCGAATCAATGAGGTGTAATTCCGTGAGCGTGGTATTTGTTTCGTCCGCACTTTTCAGAGAATAATGATTGGGGTTGAAGTCACCACATATGCTGGCGAGGAATAATTGCACTCTACTCCAAGCTTTCCCCACTAATCGGCATGGAATAGCAAGAAGAATATTCTCGCTCTCCGTAGCATTCCAAATTGAGATTGCAAATAAATGTGAGGGTGCGGAAGCTCCATTCAAAGAACTAATTGATGCTTTTAATAATGCATTAGTGATACCAGAGAGATGTGAAACTTGGTAAATTTTACCCGTTGGAATCACAACCAACAGATGATAGAGCTCTTCAGGCAGCGTTTCAGTGTAAGTCGAATCTTCTTCCAAGAGGTCATAACCTATGATTTCCATTCTATTCAGCGACGGTATAAACATTATGAAACATACCTTAAAGATTAATCCATTTACTCTCTTACAGTCTCCAGGAGCTGCGCTGAAGGAGCCAATGTCAACAGCGTCAGTTTCGACAACATCAGGTTCTTCAGGAGCATTTTGGTAGTAGGCTATATTCATTGCCTCCTTGCATTGTTTCAGTTCTCCCTTAGTCACTCCTCCAACACCTTTGCAGATCCTGACGAGGGTGAGGTCTGCTGCATCGAAATTTGCCAAATGTGATATCCTCTTCGCATATATAGCATCTTTGAGATCACCTACATTGAGTGACTCGTCAATGTCAACGGGAAACCCAGTGAGATTGGTGTCGTTGGAGAGCACGCAAAAGATTTTCACCATTGTTTCAGTAACCAGTTACCAATTACCCAAAGATATATACTGCAAAATTCAAAACAATCCAAATCTCATGCCTTTTACTCTTTCTTTGAACCTGGTTATGCATTTTCCACTTGCCTTTTTCGAGCTTGTCCGCATCAATTAAAGGAGAGCATCACCGAGTTAATGCAGAATATTGAACAAGTGGTGAAGTGATTGGACGGAAGAAGTAAACTGGGTATTCTCAACGTCAATTCTTCACAGCCCAATTGAACCAAGTCTTTCTTCGTTGATTGGTACGTGTATATACAGTTGAAACGTAAAGGTTGTTAAAAGCAGTCAAATTATGTACACACAAAATCTACAACCCCTCCTCCTCAAACTCCACATCAACAACCCACTCCTGACACGCAGAAACAGTAGGATGCAGCCTCCACTCAAACCACCCTGCCGGCACAACCCCCGTCACCTCCACACCCTCAACAGTCCGCACAGGCCCCACCCTCTCTCCATTCCTTGTGAAATACAAATCTCCGTTTAGTAGCATCCCACACCCAATCACGTCACCAACAGTATACGGATCACCCCACGCAAACCCGCCCTGTCCCGTCCCGTCAAACAGCTTCCCATCATCAGAGTGGTACGCGAAGCTTCCAAAGTCCCAGCCGACGTGGTAGTATGCTGAGTATGGGCGGAGTGCGACGCCTATGGCGAGGAATGTGGAGTCTGTTGGAGTGTTGGAGAGGATTTTCACGCGGAATGAAGTTCCTGGGCGGAGAGGGGTTGGGCTTTGGATGCTGTGGAATGTTGGGCATGCAGGGAAGTGGACGCGTTGGGATGTTGGTGTGAGGGTTTGGATTGTTGGGGTTTGTTGGGTTGTGTTGTGGGTTGGGCCTCGAGAGTTGATGACCATTTGGTGGGGTGTTGTTGAGTCAGAGGGCGAGGGCCGGAGATAACGCAGCACTGTGTGATTCTTTATAGTTTGTTGGGGTTGAACTCGAGATTGCATGGCAGGGTCGTTTTTCAGTATGTTGGAACATGAGATTTCATTTGGAATTTGAATGGAGAGAGACCAAAGTTGACTTTGGCGATAACAGGTATTTTGGACGTGACGAATCCAATTGCTGGAAAGAGTGACTTTTCGTACGAGAGCAAATCAGAACTGAAGCGATTGATAACGTCTCCGATAAATTGTCCATTCAGAGTAAAGAATATAGTGCACGCGTGTGGTGTCTTATCTGTGTAGAGCAGTTCTGAAGGTGGTGGAGCGGTGTTGTTCGACAGTGGCGCATAGTACGGAATTATTCCAACGCCCACAGTATCACCAAATGAGTAACTAGGCCCGTAGAGGACGCCTTCACCGTTATGCGGTCCCAGCGTTGCCTGACCTTGTTTAGGGTCAGCCATTGCGACTTATCTACGGCCAAACTCACCATACAAGCTTTCGTAACTGACAGCGAATGAATCGTGTGCAGGAAGATGGGTGGGTTTTTCCAGATGTGGTTTTGAAACGAGACCAACCATCACAGCCAAAAAGTCAGAAGGAGAGGGCACAGTAGTACCATCACGTTCGAATGTGACTTCAAAATATGCCGATTCTTGTTTGTAGCAATATTTTGATATGATGGGAAGTGGAACTCTGCTCGTGGCAGTCCGAGACACAACGTATCTGGAAGAGAACATTAATTGGAAGGCTGTAAGACATACTTTAAGTAACAAACCTTGATCCGACCTGTGCATCCTCCCTCATGACTCCCTGAATAAACTGAGTTTGAGGACCATTATCGTTTGGAAGAGCCCACGACGGGACACGCACGCCCGGCATCTGCCACGACCTTTGCTCATCAAAGACCCGTTCGAAGTACGATACACCCAAGTTTGACGTGTCGTAGCGAAGGAGGCATCCAAGGCCAGTTGGATCGATGACATTCAAAGGACACTTTTGCACTTGATTTGATCCAGGAATACTTTGATTTAATTCTACTTTAATTCCAGCTTTGATCAGACTGAGACAGAACGAGGCTGCCCGTGGAATCAACAGGGCCACGCGCACTTGTTTGCAGGTCAATGCGAATGTTGCGAGATCCGATGCACCGAGAAAGGTCAGGCCAATGTGCTGAAGGAGCTCAAGTGGGAGGCGGGTGAGGTCGAGTTGTGGGTGTGTCGATGATTGTTCTATCATACTTAGAAAACAAATAAATAACCTGAAATAATATTGAATTCTTTTTAAATTACCAAAGAGAAAAGTACTTCCTCCTCTTTGATTTCGCCGATTGGATGGAAATGCTAATACAGAAGAATTCCACAAATAGAACAAGAAGAAGAAGTTAGAGGATGTTTGGCTGGGCAGCGATCCCCGCCACTCTCT
Organism: Rhizoclosmatium globosum; assembly: GCA_002104985.1. Taxonomy (NCBI): domain Eukaryota; kingdom Fungi; phylum Chytridiomycota; class Chytridiomycetes; order Chytridiales; family Chytriomycetaceae; genus Rhizoclosmatium; species Rhizoclosmatium globosum. The sequence goes on along the minus strand of MCGO01000061.1, from coordinate 31,628 downwards.
TTCTGTGCACCGCAACTGCATCCAGCAACAGCATTCACTTAAGAGATCAGCTCGAACACTCTGATTCGTCTTTGTTGTGAGTCACTGGCTTCGCACTGGAACACACAATCGAACTTACCTGAACCAGCGCCTCATCAAACGATCATGTATCAATCGCAATTACTGTGAATCGGCCGTTTTTTGTTGGTCCAAATGTATGTTCCCTCTCTCAGAAGATTGATGTTGCAGATACTGAAGACTGGATTCTCAAGCGTTAAGGGCTGTTTCAAGGGCATCCACTCCTTCGATTCTACCAATCACTGAAACCCTGAATGGAGTCACTGAGGTGGGTCTTTTGTTGGACTCTGCGTTGTGTGGTGTTTGCTGATTACCATACAACGCTGTTATGCTACAGTATTCCGGCGTCGTTCAAGTTGGAACTCCGCCGGTTTCATACAGTGTTCTGTTTGATACTGGATCATTTAGTACGTGGCTGTTTGGATCTGAATGTAAAAATCAGGTTGGTTGGTTGGTGTTGGTTGGGGAATCTGAAACTGTTGGTAACGCATCTATCTGAAAACAGTATTGTCGGGCGAACTTGCGGTATAACCTTACAAAAAGTTCTACGGGAAAGTCAATTGGGCGACAGATTGGGCAGAGTTGTGAGTCTACCGAATTCCAATTCATTTGACTCGGGATCTCTGACATTGCACATCAACTAGACGCGGACGGTACAGAATTCAATGGAACTTTGGTTCAAGATGTTGTGTCAGTTGGGAACTACTCCGTCTCGGATTTCGTGTTTGCGCAGGTTCAGTGTTGGTTGAACTAGAGAATAATACACTGATACCATTTATCAGGTCACGTCGTTTGATTCTCCGAGTGAAGCTAGATATGATGGAATAGTGGGAATGGGGTTCCATCCGACAGATGATTCCCCAACACTTCCTGAGGTATTGATGGCGAATGGTGTGCTAACGAAACCGTGGTTCAGTTGGTATATTGGGGTCGATGAAGTTAATGGATTTATTGGGTTTGGAGGATTTGATGCAGGCCTTCTCGCTAATCCGTCGAAAGAGCTTGTTTGGTGTGTATTGGATGTTTGACGTTGATCGAAAATGGTTGGCTGATCATATATTAGGATATCCATGATTACGGACAACGATTTGATCCGTGCTGGGAAAATTGCTCTTCCGATGGTGTCGGTCAGTGTCGGCGGTGTAGTGGTGGAAAAGTTCAGCAGTCACGCATCGCCATTGACAACTGAAACTCAGGGAAGCACGGGTGCGGCTAGTTGGGATACGGGGACCAGCGCAGCAGTTGTTTCGGATGTGCTTATACGCGCTATTGGAAACCAGATTGCGGGGGCTAAGCAAGTTGGGTTTACTGGAAGTGACGACTTTACCTTCCGCGTGCCTTGTAATATGAGGCGGGAGGCGGGTGGACCTGTTTTAGCGATTTCGTTCGATGGAGGTGTTACGTTGAACATAACGGCGTTGGAATACATTCTGAGTCCGGATTCGTATGATACGTGTTATTTGGGGTTAATTGGAAGGGTTGGGGGTTACCGGAACGGAACGTACTTGGTTGGGAATACCTTTCTGAAGCGGTATATGAATGTGTTTGATTATTCGCAAAAGAGGATTGGGTTTGGATTGGCGAATGGAAGGTCGAGTTCGATTGCTGATGTTGATGTTGGGCAGGGAGGTGCTGCTGTCAAGAGTGAAGGGTATACAGTAAGCGCATTATTGAGTTTGAGTGTATTCTTTAGCGTAATAATGACGTGATTCCCAATTTTGGAGTACATGTTTTTCCTCTTGCTTGGGCACACACTTCGAAAGACCCGAAAAAGAATGTCTCCCTCTGAACCAGAAGCAGAGACATTGAAACATCAAACTTTAAACACGAGCGAACAAGTTGGCGGAGTGAAGCACTTGGAGGATGAACTAGATGACCAATTAGCGGATGATTTGCTTGAGACAGTTGAATCGCACTTGAACGCCCTTCCAAGTGGATCAAACGGCCTTCTGATTGGTTCGTGCTTAAAGTTCCAACTTAAACAAGCAACAAACTACTCGTCACTAACCTTATCTACAACGCCGACCTTCAGAGGCCTCGCTCGCATTCTCGACCCTCTTCTCACCGCACTCGCACCCAACCAAACAAGTCCCGCCCGCACTCGCTCTCTTTTCGTATTCGTCCGACGCCTTCAAAGACCAGCGCGACCACATGACGCCGCCCGATGTCAAAGTTGTTGAAGTCCACGCTTTCGAGCCATTTGATTCTGTCTACAACTCTACAAAAGTGTTAATTCAAAACGAAGGTTTCTTTGACCTCAAAAAGGATATTGTCTTTGTCGTTGGTAAATACCTTTTGTTCTGGTGTTGGCGATCGTGGTGTCTCACTCTATCTTTACCCATCCTATTATCAATCAGGCGGACCTGGATCGGGAAAGGGTACCCAATCAGCGAAATTGGCAAAGGATTTTAACTTGTTGCATCTCTCTGCGGGTGACTTGTTGCGTGCTGAAGTTGCGGCGGGAACGGAAATTGGGTTGCTTGCCGAAGGCATTATGAAGGAAGGCAAGATTGTCCCGCAGGATATTATGATTGGATTGCTCAAGAAGGCGATCGAAAATGATACGGAGAGTAATGGGATTCTGATTGGTGAGCTAATGCCTGTGGAGTTTGGACTGTCCACCTGATATGGATTACAAACAGACGGATTCCCCCGAGCGCTGGACCAAGCTATCAAATTCGAAAATGTTGTGAGACCAGCTACTGCTATTCTCAACTTTAACTGCCCCTTGGACGTTCTGGAAGCCCGTCTCATTGAACGCGGAAAAACTTCGGGACGTGCTGATGATAACCTGGAAACGATTCGAAAACGCTTCAATACATTCCAAGAGCAAAGCTTGCCTGCGTTGGAATACTTTGGGGAGCGGGTTATTACTATTGACGGATCTGTTGCCATTGATACTGTGTACGAGAATGTCTTGTTGGAAGTGAGTCGACTTGGGCTGTTTGAACCGAAAAAGAGCGTCGTTTTTGCAATCAGTTGAGTATTTTCAAATGTGTCGTCAGCAATTAAACATGAGTTTAGGTGATGGATCATGCCCTGAGGAAGTGCACCTCCTTTCTTTACGTTTGGCGTCGGAATACAACCTGTCTCTACTCACTTTCGGTGGAAGCGAACTTGAGGAATACGAAGTCGTTGCTGAAATCGATAGCAAAGAGGAAGTCGTAGAAGAGGAAATTTCTGCAGAAACAGAAAAGGAAGGAGTTGTTGCTGTCGAATATGCTTTGGACCAAACCTTGAACGAACTCGATGCTCAACTCGACGAACATCTCCTCGAGACTGTTCGTGCGGCTATTGCAAACAACTTTGCTGCGGAAAAGCCAGCGATGGGAATCCTTGTTGGTGTGTGCCATTTCTATTTGTAATCTATTGTGGTTCGTGTCTCAAACAATCAACAGAGGCTTCACTCGGTTTCAGTCCCTTGTTTGATGGCGAAGAATCCACCAGACCTGCTATTGCGCTCTTTTCGTATGCCGCACGCGACTTCGAAGATAACGAGCACTTCCCCAACTTTGACGATTCGTTGAATGTTGTCGAAGTTCATTCGTTTGATCCGTTTGAGACTGTCTATGATAGCGTCAAGTCCAGCGTATTGCACGAAGGATTGTTGGATGTTTCGTTGCATAGCGTCAAGAATTTCAGCGTCATTTTCGCGATCGGTGAGCTTTGTCCGTTCTTTTAAAGGTGGCGCTAAATAGTGTTCAGGTGATGGGTTGTATGCAGAGGAAACCCACCTTCTTGCTACACGACTTGCGCATGACTACGACTTGACTTTAGTGTCGTTCGGTGACACTGTGGACGCCGAAGTTGAAGTGAATGTTGAAGAGGCGGTTGTCGTTGAAGAGGCTGTCCAAGAATCTACTGTTGAGGAGATTCCTGCTTCTACAATTTCCATTGAGAAGGAGGCAGCTAATGTTGACGCTGAAAGTGGGGAGCCAGTTAAGAACGAATTGTCGATAGATGAAACCAGAGATGATTTGGATGGCGAGCTTGGTAAGTCTTTTCACATTCACGTTTGCAGTTTCTTATTCTGAATCAAAGCGGAACACATCTTGGAGGCTGTTCGTGCTGAAATTGATAAGCACCGTGCCGATGGAAAGACGGAAGGAATCCTTGTTGGTATGGCAGCTTTTTAATTTCTGTCCAACGACTCACTCATATCTATATAGAGGCATCGCTTGGATTCAGTCCTCTCTTTGATGGAGAAGGACCTGCTGTTGCTCTCTTCTCATATTCAACCAGCCAATTTGAAGACAACGACCATCTCCCTGACTTCGACGATGCTGTCAATGTGGTTGAAGTCCATTCGTTTGCACCTTTCGATGAGGTATATCAAACTGTCAAAAAAAGCGTATTGGATGAGGGCATGTTGAATATTTCCCTGACGAGCGGAAGACACTTCAATGTTATTTTCCTTATTGGTAAGAGTCTCCTTTGTGTTCTCTTGTTTTGCTGACCAAAGTTTAAGGGGATGGACACAACCAAGTCGAAACTCACCTGCTTTCCACTCAACTCGCCAAGGATTACAACCTGAGTCTGCTTACGATTGGTGTGGATGCTTCAGTTGAAGCTGAAGCCCAAGAATTCGGCAAGCTTTTGAATGCCAGCCGTCAGTTGGAAGTATTGGTTGAAGAGGAGGAGATTGAAGAGGAAATCGAAGTTGCTGACACCAATCAAGTATCAAACAAAGAAGTGGATGCAATTGTTGACGAAATGACATCAAACCTTGCAGATTTGGATTCTGCTGCTATTGTTGATGAAGCCAGCACGTCTCGGATTCAAGAACTTGAAAAAAATCTCAAGGATGCTCAAGGCGAAATTTCAAAGACTGCAGGCGATGTTGCTGCTAATATCAACGCCCTGTTGGAGGAACGAATCACATTACTCCAAGAGCGCCAAGCCGATGGCCAATTAATTCAAGAACTGATGGTCAAGTTGGACACGTTGGCTTTGGAAGCTGCTGAGGAGGTCAAGGCTCTCATGACCGAGAATGAGGAATTGCGAGATGCGTTGGAGAAGAAGCAAGGTGACCACATTGCAATTATTGAAAGCCAAGAAAAGAGCGCCTTGCAGCTACAAAGCGAACTGACTGAAGCGTTGGAGCGTGTTCGTGACGGGGATGTCAAGTATGGAGCCGTTGTTATCGAGCGCGATCTCTTGCAAAGGCAAGTGTCTGTGTTGAGTCTTGAAACTGAGAAGGAACGATTGTTGCGACACAATGATGCGGCTGCATTTGATGTTGAGCGGACCGAATTGTTGGCGCGAATCAAGCAATTGGAAGCCACGGTGACTGAAAGCAAAGCGGCGCACTCACAAGTGAAAGAGGCATTCGATGCGCTTTCTGGTAGACACAAGGATCTTTGGGAACTGCACAAGTCCACCACCACTGAGCATAACAACAATACAGCAATTGTCGAGGACCAAATTTTGCGGCTTCAATCTGAATTGAACACGGTGATTGCAGAGCGTGGGGATGCATTACAAGACCTCGCAGATGCTGAGGAGGAATTGAAAGCTGCTCATCAACGGATTCACGATTTGAATGATGTCATCCAAATGATGAAAACTCATATTGCTCGGTTGGTTGAACAGTCAAGAAAGTCACGAGTTGTTGTGTTGGAGGATCATGTTGTCAAGCTTGAGAAGACTATTGGGTCTCTGAAGGCGGAGGTGCAGTTCTTGAAGGGATTGGTGAGCAACAAGAAGTAGAGAATAAACGTTTCAAATAAAGAACATCTAGATTGATTTATACGAGACTGAAAAGAAGTTGAAAGAGTTGAGAAGATAAGAAGGGCAAAAAGATCAAAAAGTTAATGAAGCAACAGGTGTTCTTATTTGCAGTTTATGGGAAGTTGATTCGGGCCTTGATTAGTTTTACGCCCTAATTTAGCGGCTTGAAAATAAAGGCAGTGTATTTAGAAAGTATTTATTAGACGAGTTGTCCATTAAAGTGGTCGCTGAAGTTGATATTCTCGCTCCAGCTGTTATTGCCACATTACTCCAACTTTTGCACCGAGCCTGCTTCCACCATTATCGCTACACCGGTTCCAGCCACTGCTACTCCGGGCGAAGTAAGCAAAGACTCTGCAGTTGGCGTGAAACTCTTTGTAGCTGAGGAAAGCCTAAACTGAGGTGCTAAATAATACTTCTGCTGCCCACAATATTGCAAGTCCGGTTGCCAGAAACCCATAGTCGTCACTTCTCTATTGCTGCGGAAACTATGGTGGCCCTTCCTAGCGGTACCAAACCTGCAGCGCGAGCGATTCCGCCAATTTCCACTCCTGAATTTGCCATAACGCCAAGATCAGTGATTGCACACAACAGGCACGAAAACCCGTCGAAACCTCTGCTATATCATCCACGAAAGTTCAAGACTGAGAATGATTTCTAGTGTTAGCCGCATTTGTTTAAGTTAAACGGAAGTTACAGGTTTGGTCAGTGATATGTTTGTTATTTGGCACAGAGAACACGTTTTGAAATAAATCACACAGCACAATACCTGTTAAATTAAAGATTGTGCATTAATTAAACTATTATTTTTGTAAAAGATAACAATCTGGATAACCGCTTCAAGAGTTTCGAAATTTGAATGATCATGCAGTCGAACAAAATCTCTCTTTGAATCTCCTAACGAGTTCCCTTGAACATCAGTGCCTATCTAGTCAATCCCAAAACATCGAATATGGGAGGAACTGTTTCAAAGCAAAGTGAGTATCCTCTGTTTGATTTGTTATCTGGGTGCTGACAATAGATCTGTTGATAGAGCAAAACAAGAAGTCCGTTCACACCAATTCGTCTTCATTGGTTCACTCTACCGCAGACAATTCAATCCCTGCCTTTACTAAATCTGGTAGGTGCGGTGACAGGGATTAAGTTGTGATCAACCAATTGGTTTGATCAAGTTGACCCCTTAACTAACCACAATTGCTTCCCAGAAACAACCCATGCTTCAGATGGAAACCAAGGCCTTCTCGATCAAGAGAAAGGAAATATTCATACCACTTTTATCTCAGCTGAAATGACTTCTGTGAATGTTGAGAAGGCTGTCGAAACTGTGTCTCACACTGACACAGAAATAGTTAATATGGTATGTCTCTCAAATGCTATTATTTGTACTAATTTCTCCCAATATGCAGTTGGACCCCAATCACTTTTCCATCAAGGGCGTCTCTGTCAAGTACTTAAGTTCCCTTGTGGATTCTTGGGGAGGCCGCTCAGAACTTGAAGGCATGACCACACAGGATATCTGTAACAAGTTTGTCAAGATACAAACAGAAGTTTCCAAATTGTCATTGTGTGCTGACATGTATTTATCCAATGATCCCAACCTAATGGGCCAAGTTCGCGATGCCAACTACTTTATTTCTCATGCTTGGAAGTACAAGTTTTTGGATGTCGTGGATGCCTTGACCAATTTTGTTGATTTAAATAAGTTGGACCCAGAGTCAACCATTATTTGGTTTGACTTATTATCAAACTCGCAGCATAATACTGGTGCAAAAGATTTTACTTGGTGGACAACAGTTTTTCAAAATGCCATTCAGAAAATTGGAAGTGTTGTACTCATAATGCAGCCATGGGATGACCCTGTCCCATTGACCCGGTCATGGTGTGTATATGAAATCTATGTGTCAAATGTTGCAAAAAGCAGTTTCTATGTTGCTATGCCTCCAAATGAAACTCAAATATTCATGGAGTCTCTCAAGTATCAAACAGGAGCATACTATTCTTTGCTTGCAAATTTGAACAGTAAAAAGTGTAACGCTGGTAATCCTTCTGACCAAGAGGCTATTTTCAAAGTTATTGAAACAACAATTGGGTTTTCAAAATTAGACAGGACAGTTTTTGAAACATTAGTACTGTGGACTATTGGTACTCTTCAACATCATGTGGCCTTGTCTATGGCATCACACAGCATTATTGATCAAATTGATTGGATGTATGTGTTGGCTGGATTCCACCAGATGTTGAGCAATTATGAGGAGGCAGAACTTATGCAGATTGAGTGCCTTGAAACAAGGAAAAGAGTTCTTGGATCAGACCACCCTACTACATTGTCATCGCTGAATAGTTTGGCAAATTTGTACCATTCACAAGGTAAATATGAGGAGGCAGAAACTATGTACAATGAGTGCCTTGAAACAAGGATAAGAGTACTTGGACCAGACCATCCTGATTCGTTATCATCACTGAACAATTTGGCTGCTGTGTACAAATCACAAGGCAAATATGAGGAGGCAGAACCAATGTTCAATAAGTGCCTTGAAACAAGGAAAAGAGTTCTTGGATCAGATCATCCTACTACATTGTTATCGCTGAATAGTTTGGCAAATTTGTACCATTCACAAGGTAAATATGAGGAGGCAGAAACTATGTATAATGAGTGCCTTGTCTCTTTTAAAAAAGTTCTTGGACCAGACCATCCTGATACTTTGATATCAGTGAACAATTTGGCTGCTTTGTACAAATCACAGGGCAAGTATGAACAGGCAGAGACTATGTATATTGAGTGCCTTGAAGCAAGTAAAAGAGTTCTTGGACCGGACCATCGTGATACTTTGACATCACTGAACAATTTGGCCCTTTTTTACCATTCACAAGGCAATTATGAGGAGGCAGAAATTATGTATAATGAGTGCCTTGTCTCTTTTAAAAAAGTTCTTGGACCAGACCATCCTGATACATTGATATCACTGAACAATTTGGCGGGTTTGTACCAAACACAAAACAAATATGACAAGGCAGAATTGATGTACATAAAATGCCTTGATGCTTGTGTTAGAGTTCTTGGACAAGACCATCCTGAAACATTGTCAATTATGAGCAATTTAGCTGGTTTGTACCAATCACAAGGAAACTATGAGCAGGCAGAGCCCATGTTCATTAAGTGCCTTGTCAGTTATGAAAGAATTCTTGGACCAGACCATCCTGATACATTGATGGTTCTGAAAAAATTGGCTGGTTTGTTCAAATCAAAATTGAAAACAAAACAGAATCTGTAGTTTTGTAAAATGCATTTGAGTTTATTGCAGAATAAAGAAAATGCAAAAAGGTTGCTCCATTCAAATTTCAAATCTGAGTTGTACATATATTGTGAGTTTAGCACGAAATCCAACAAAAGTGCAAATTCTTTGCGCCCTTCACAATTTCCACTCCAGCCACCACCGATTGCACTTTCCGTTGCCTCCCACACATACAGCACCATCAAGTCATACAAGCACTACTAATCGAAAGAGAAGAACAGGAGCTTTGCATTGATGCCACAAACGTGTTAAAGTAATGTATAACAGAGATGTTCTATTTTTAGCGTCATAACAACCGCATGAAACACTTAACATGCTGTAGTTACTAGTTAACTAGTTAAATTTCAAAAAAAGCTTCAGAATTTTGTTATTAATTAAATCATAAACAGAATCAACATAGAGGACTTGATTTCGGTATAAGTAAATTATAAACAGACTATATATTTGAACAAGAGAGGAATTTATTTGCTTGCATATCCTCATCAACATGGAAAGAAAGTTAAGATGTTTTTCAGTAGAGCCATGTTGTGACTCTGGCACGTCCCAAGAAAAGCGCATTCCCAGGCCAATGTATAGGCCCTGAATTTGTCTGTTGCTGAGTTGTTATGGGACACTGAGGCCTCTATCATATGGTGCAGATTGTGGTATGCGGGAGATGTCAGAAGCACGATTTGCTAGAAAATTGGATTTTGGCCAAAAACCACAATATCAGAGAATTTCTTTGAAAGAGACAACAAGGAACTTTCAGGCTACCTTCAACTGGGAATCCAACAAAACAAGGGTTAAGGTTAGGAATTGAAACTAGGTTGGGCAAGGAGCCATCACTTGGTCAAGCTGCTGGAACCTCTGGATCTGGAGTCAATGGACGTCATGTGCTTTAGGATTAGGGTTCTATACTGTTGGATTAGGATGGTTAGGATGAGTCACCCAGTATCCTGGGCGGTGCCATGAAGGCGCCGCACTTCAGGCATCACCTAATTGGCGCTGCCTTAATGGCATTATCCTTCAAGGGGCGCCCTGAGGAGGGTGCTGCCTCTTTTGAGGGCATGATGCCAACTACATTTCAAAATTTACACCTGCAGTAGGAATTGAACCTATGACTGCAGCACGGTTTGTAACCACAGGACTAACCACCTAAACTAAATGGCCTACACACAGACAAAAAAGTATCTTGATGGTACTGCATTGAGCAACAACAGGGCACCAGAAGAAAGAATCCAAATATACAAGAAGTTAAATGAATTGACCATAGTACTACCACTGCTGTTGTAATTCTATTAAACTTCATGGAAATGATGGCATCATTTATATCAAGGCATCATCCAAAGCCATCTCACACACTTCATGCCATTGTCCACACCTTGTTGTCCACATCATGGCACTGGCTGTGTCAAGGTGTTGCCCATATTATGGCATCATGGCATTGCTGATTTCAAGGTGTTGCCTACATCATGGCGTCACCCCCTTCATGGCGTCAACCCTTCATGGCGTCAACCCTTCATGGCGTCACCCCTTTCTATACTCTTGGGTTAGTTGGGTTAGACCCATGCTACCATGGTTAGGGTTAGCCCAAGTGGAACCCATGGCTTATCGTGCAAAGATACTGAACTTGAATTGGGCTGCTCGTCTCAACTCCTCAGGTGATGAAGGAAACTTGGCTGTTAAAGTTTTTCACTATGCTATTCAGCCTGCTAGAACACCTCACAAGAACTCTCTCCCAAAGCTTGCAAGGCAGAACTCACTCTGGAACCACCCAGAAATCAACAAGCCCCACCCGCAACTGCAACGTGCACCTCTTGCAGTCCAAGCAACACGACCTCTGCTTCTCCTGGAAAAGCAGAAACTGAAGAAGCAAGCAATTTTGGACTTGGCTGATCCAAAACCTGGGGGAGTTGGGGATGCAATTGAAGTTACCATGTCTGATCGAGTCAGGCCCTTTCTGCAGCCCAAATCTGGAATTTCAAGAGAAGACCGGTGGCTCTTACTTCAGTGGACTCTAGGCGCAGTGACTCGTCATGAAGAATGCAAAAAATGTACTGATATGCTTACCAGGGCCCATGCTGCTACATGTTCTGGTGCTGACCTGTTGCTCAAGACTCTCCATGAAGACGTTCCACCACCACTCTGCAGGAGACACACTCGTATCAATGCTGTTCTGAACAAGTACCGCTCTGTTGCTCCAAGTAAATCCACTGCCTATTCAAGCTGTCTGATTGCCATCAAGCTGATTCTCACCAAGTGCCGAGGACTGCGCAGACGCCAAGAGGATGGCTACTGGACCAACCAAGACCAGTCTGACAACGAGGAGCCACCACCAAGACCAGCTGCACCGCCACCGCCAAGATCTGCTGCTTCCATGATTCGCTCAGCAAGAAGTGCCAGGCTGGCCCAAGAAAGAAACAGACCGCGTGGGAGACCACCAAACCGCCCCAGGGATGTAGGAGGAGAAGGATGAGTTGCAGGGAGGATGTGTATTGGATATATTAGACAGGATGAGTTGATGTGTGTGTGTAATCATGATTGGAAGTGAAGTTATGGGATATGAATTATATTGAATTGGTTGAACATGCGTGAATAAACTGCCATTGATACCGTTAGGGTTAGGGCTGCGTATAGTACCCTGCAACCAGCGGCTAAACATACTGGAATGGCCTCTAAGACTACTGGTCCAAAGCAGACTACATTGAAGTTCCAGCCAACTGCCAAACAATCTGCCAAACCTCCATCAAAGAGACTTAGACCTTCCAGCTCTTCTGGAGATGCTTCTGATGCGGATTCAGACACGATGGAGGTGTTTCAGGATGCCATGAGTGGGAATGAGTCTGCTGGAGCTGTTGGAGTTGGGGTGCCAAGTGAAAAAGCTATGCAGCAGGTGATCGCCCCAACGGAACCTTCTCAAACTTTGAACAGGTATTTTACTGATATCTTCGCTCAAATCGACGCTGGTTTGGAGAAAATCGCTCCAACGGTCGAAAAGTTAGCCAGCGCTGCACCAGGAGCCCCTGTACAAGTCCCAGCAGCTTCAAACAAGTTCGTGGGTGAAAATAGAGCGAATTTGAGTGGGAATATGGTGTCTGGAAGTGGTGGTGGCAGTCAGGAGTTGCTGGCTGAGAGTCAGGCAAAGGATTAGGGTTAGGTAAAAATTTGTTGTCTTCAAACAGATACGGTGTGTATGGAGACAACATCAAGACAACAGTCGCAGCCTACAGTGCTCTTCCCCCCAAAAGAGGAAGTACTCGAAGACATGCTCAAGCTTTCGACAAACAATCGACCAGAACGATTCGAGTTCTGGGAGCGTAGACTCGCAACCGCGATCCAACCGTTGTTGCGCTGTCCAAACTGCAAGTGCAATGAACCATCAATGAAATCGCATGGAGTTGGTGGAAATGTACTCTCATTCGGTGCCAGACGCATTCAGCTCGGCTGCCAGGCTTGCACAAAGAAGTGCAGGTTGGAGGAGTCAATGAAGGCAGCTGGCCCTTCTACTGCACATACCTTGGAAACTATTCAAGCTGCGTATAGTACCCTGCAACCAGCGGCTAAACATACTGGAATGGCCTCTAAGACTGCTGGTCCAAAGCAGACTACATTGAAGTTCCAGCCAACTGCCAAACAATCTGCCAAACCTCCATCAAAGAGACTTAGACCTTCCAGCTCTTCTGGAGATGCTTCTGATGCGGATTCAGACACGATGGAGGTGTTTCAGGATGCCATGAGTGGGAATGAGTCTGCTGGAGCTGTTGGAGTTGGGGTGCCAAGTGAAAAAGCTATGCAGCAGGTGATCGCCCCAACGGAACCTTCTCAAACTTTGAACAGGTATTTTACTGATATCTTCGCTCAAATCGACGCTGGTTTGGAGAAAATCGCTCCAACGGTCGAAAAGTTAGCCAGCGCTGCACCAGGAGCCCCTGTACAAGTCCCAGCAGCTTCAAACAAGTTCGTGGGTGAAAATAGAGCGAATTTGAGTGGGAATATGGTGTCTGGAAGTGGTGGTGGCAGTCAGGAGTTGCTGGCTGAGAGTCAGGCAAAGGATTAGGGTTAGGTAAAAATTTGTTGTCTTCAAACAGATACGGTGTGTATGGAGACAACATCAAGACAACAGTCGCAGCCTACAGTGCTCTTCCCCCCAAAAGAGGAAGTACTCGAAGACATGCTCAAGCTTTCGACAAACAATCGACCAGAACGATTCGAGTTCTGGGAGCGTAGACTCGCAACCGCGATCCAACCGTTGTTGCGCTGTCCAAACTGCAAGTGCAATGAACCATCAATGAAATCGCATGGAGTTGGTGGAAATGTACTCTCATTCGGTGCCAGACGCATTCAGCTCGGCTGCCAGGCTTGCACAAAGAAGTGCAGGTTGGAGGAGTCAATGAAGGCAGCTGGCCCTTCTACTGCACATACCTTGGAAACTATTCAAGCTGCGTATAGTACCCTGCAACCAGCGGCTAAACATACTGGAATGGCCTCTAAGACTGCTGGTCCAAAGCAGACTACATTGAAGTTCCAGCCAACTGCCAAACAATCTGCCAAACCTCCATCAAAGAGACTTAGACCTTCCAGCTCTTCTGGAGATGCATCTGATGCGGATTCAGACACGATGGAGGTGTTTCAGGATGCCATGAGTGGGAATGAGTCTGCTGGAGCTGTTGGAGTTGGGGTGCCAAGTGAAAAAGCTATGCAGCAGGTGATCGCCCCAACGGAACCTTCTCAAAATTTAAACAGGTATTCTACTGATATCTTCGCTCAAATCGACGCTGGTTTGGAGGAAATCGCTCCAACGGTCGAAAAGTTAGCCAGCGCTGCACCAGGAGCCCCTGTACAAGTCCCAGCAGCTTCAAACAAGTTCGTGGGTAAAAATAGAGCGAATTTGAGTGGGAATATGGTGTCTGGAAGCGGTGGTGGCAGTCAGGAGTTGTTGGCTGAGAGTCAGTCAAAAATGCACCAAGTCCAGCAACACCAACAACAACAGCAACAATCCCAACCAAGTAACTGGGAACAATTATATCGTGAAGCCAATGCTAGAGCTGCTAGAGCTGAAGCACAAATGGAGGAAATGCGCAAAGAGCTGTTGGAGATGAAACAGCTCATCAAGGAACTTGCTCATGGGAGAGAGCAAACTAGAGCACCTCAAACAACTAGTAATGAGGAGAGCGTAGCTAATCGTAATGGACACACTGCTGGTGGTCAAGTTGGGCGTGGTGGACGCACACCTGGAACTGCAAACCCCTTCAGACCAAAAACAGCAGCAGATTACCTGAACCACAGAACTGCAGCTCAGCAAGCAATTTATGATCGAATCCCTGAAAACACTTTGATTGAGGTTGGGAACTCTATGGTGAAGAAAGGCAGTGTGTTAGAGAGGGCCTGGTCTGCGCGCGAAGCCCTTGAGTTGAGAGGCATGAGTACAACTGAGGCAACGAATGCCCTTCTGGCTGTTGGAATTGAAACCAGGTGGGGCAAGGAACCATCACTTGGTCAAGCTGCTGGAACTTCTGGGTCTGGAGTCAATGGACGTCATGTACCAGGTCTGGATATTAATAGACCATCTACTTCTCGTGTTAGCTGGGCAGATAGTGTCCCAGACTCAGATGAAGAACACGATGCCCAGTTTAATCTCGTTAGTAGGCGCAAGAATACGCGCCTTGCTGGAGAGGGGGGCCGCATTGGCGGCCAAGATTTTAAAGTCGGTCCCCCCACGGGATCGATAAGTACTATGGCTTCTCTTCATCATAATACTTATGCACCTCTTGCCTCTCAGTCTCAGTCTCTATCCCAGTCTCAGTCTCAGTCAGCAACACCATCCTTCTTCCAGTCTGCGCCACCAGCTTCTCTTGGAGGACCAAAAGCGCACGAGGGGGACCGCATCAGCGGTCCAGGAACATCTTTAAACAATGGTCCCCCTCAGGGACCGATAAGTACCCATAATGCTCCTCTTTCTTATGCTCATGCAGCAAAGTCACAGCTCCCTCTTCTCTCTCAGAAGCAAATGCTCCAACGCCGCAACCGAGCTGTGCAACAAATGCTTGCACCTCCTTCTGAGCCATTGAAATTCAAGTGTGTGCGCATTGGTATTAATGACACTCGCCCATTGCGTGACATTCGCGGTAAATCTAGAGACAAGTTGATCAAGAGTCTTGCAAATGCTCTTGGAATCGGGAAGTTTGTAGTATTGGCTTCAACTATTGGAAATGCTATTGTGGAGTTCTATGTGACTGAGATTGCATACAACACAGTAGTTAAACAGCTCAAGGACTCTGGAGCCCAGGTGTTGGATAGTTTCAACCCATTTGCCAAGCCAAGTCATGGACGCCAATCTGATGAAGCCTGCAAGGCATCAATTGTTAACCGCCTCACCCACCTCTGCTTGATGGCTCGAACAGTCAATCTGCAAGACACTATTGTGGATGGAGCGTCACAGGACATCAAGGATGCAGTGCTTACGAAAGCGAGGGAAATCACCAAGAATCCAAGTCTCACTCTTGGAAGACAGTCTGCACATCAAGCTAACTACCATCATGAAAGCCAACCTGCTCCCCCTCCTGCTCCTCTGGATCCTGGATCTGGACCTGTTGCTGAAGGGGATGTTGACATGGAGACAGAACAACCATCAAAATGTTAATACACTGCGCAAATGTGAATGGCCTGGCGGGAAAGGCTGAAGAAATCCGCCGCTTCAACACTCAACAGCAAATTAGTATTACATTTTTACTCGAAACTTGGTTATCTCCTCAATCTTCTATCCCTTTCAGACCTTATCTCTCCAACCTCATTACTGAAAACCTCAATCAGATTGCGGGTGGCCCACGTAACACTGGAGGCCTACTTGCCTTTGCCTCTCCTTCAATCGAACCAAACTCTATGCGTGTACTCTATGAAGACAAGGACCAATGCTATCTTGCACTCCTGGTCAATGATATTATCCTTCTTGCTGCTTATATTGCTCCCTCACGTGCAGATGCAAAACTTCAAGAAATTCTGGCAAAAGCGGAGGAACTCTCTGACGGGTTCCAGAAGCAAATTATTGTATTTGGGGATCTGAATGCTCCCAAAAAACTTCTCGAAAAACGCAACACCCCCGCCAACAACACCATGCAGACGCAAACGACGCCGCGAGGCTTCCGCGCGCCTGCCGTGGCGATTGAGGCCCTAGAGCGGGGGCGTGCGGGAGCCGAGGAGTTAAAGGGACAAGGGAGCGAGAGGGGCGAGGGAGACGGGCCGGTGCAACAGGAAACACGCAGCAACAATAACCGCCAAACCCTCAACAAGACAATACGCAGCAGCGACGGAGGCGAAGGAGAGCAATCGATACACGGCGAGGGACGGGAACGACCCACGGGAGCTGGACAGGCGGGACGAGCGGGACAGGAGGGTCCGGCGGGACGGGCGGCTATGGGGCAGGATGGAAGGCAAGGGGTACCAGAAAAGCACCACCAACAGAACGGCTGTCTCCAAAGACACTGTGCTGTTGCAGCAAGCCGCGACAGGTACGTTTGCTGGCCTACTAACCCCCTTGTCAAAACAGGACACTACCGAACCAACCCCCGCCTCTGCCGCCCCCACCACCACCGCACACCCGGCCTTCAACAACCCCGCAGCAACTGCAAAGCCATCGAAAGCCGCGAATGCCGACACGGAGCCTGCGACGGAGAGGCTGGAACAATTATGGAGCTGGTGGTGATATCACTCAATGTGGTAGTCACTGGGGAGCAGGGTCTAAAACATGGACCCAGGCACTGCTTGCAATATGCACAGAGCCCCCCAACCTGGTGTGCTGGTACAGCACAACCAGTCTTCTTATTCATACCCAATACAATGAAACCAACAATCCAAATAAAAACCCATACATACAAACATTTAAACAATTTAATGAGCTCAAGATCTCATCCAAACAACCAAGGGAGATTAGCAACCACACTCAACTCCCAAAAAGCAAAAAGACCAAATGCCAAGACAGTTAAGCAACCCAAGCACAAGCAATTGAAACAAGAGCCTGAACATCAATTTCATGTCAGCCTTCAGCCCCCAAAAACTAAGCAGTACCTATATAAACCCCTCACCTTCCACACAAAACAAAACTATTCAGAAACTAAAATGAACAATACCGACATCACTGCACTTGTCACTCTCGACAACCTCAAGGCTCTTGAGAGAGAATGCAACCAAGTAACCTTCTACAAGAACGACAAGGCTGCGGTACTCCATCAGATCCTCCGGGAACTACTCAAAACCAAGGAAGTGGCAGCTTGTGACATCCACACCACCCAAGACGGAGTAGTGTTCAAAACCTCCCGAGCACACTGGGACATACTTGCTCAGATCGAGATTGGTGGAGTTGACGCATTTGCTTTACAATTTGACGGTCAAGTGCAATACCAACTCCAATACATCAATGTGGATAACACCAACAGGCTCCGGGACAACCAACTTGCTGCCGAATGTGGAAAAGCCATTCAAACAAAAGGTGGAGTGTTCTTATCAATCCTCTGCCTTCCGAACAAGAAGACTCCCTGGACTGGTCGCCGAATCCTTGTACAATGTTCATCAAGTGAACAAAAGAGATCCCTGGAAGACAATGTCCCATACTTTGTCCACGATCGGAATGCTGCTTACATCTCTGAGGGTGAACACTCTGTCAGAGAAGCCTTCGAACAACCAAGACTTGCAGTGGTCAAAGGCATTCCACACCACTTGACCATCCAGGAACTTATCCCCCAACTTGGGAATCTCAAGGGAAAAGTTTTGCGCCCAAGGTACAGCCTCAATAACTCCATCCCCAATATAACTAAAATTGTGAACAGATTCCACTTCCCCTCTCATGGAGCTGAAAAACGCAAGGACCTGCTCATCACGTTCACCGATGCCGACGAGCTTCAAAAAGCTGTGCAACATCGCTTCCTCAATAAACCTATTGCACCTGTCTGGAAACAACAAGGAGACATATGGGAGATCCTCCCAGAGTGTTTGGGATGCACTGGAAACCACCAAACTGATTTCTGCCCAATAGAAGCATCTCGTAAAGCCAACTGGTGGATTCAATTCAAGGCCATGGACCAACACATTAGTGATGAGGCCATGAAATGGTGTAAGAACGAGGTTATGCGTCTTGGTCAATCAAATGACCCAAAACTCTTTGAAGAAGGAGTCAAGGAGGCCATCACAAAATGCAGATGGACCCTGCCACACATTCTTAGTGGAAACGGAACAACTGTGGTTAAACCAGCTCCCGCCCAACCGACTGCCAGCAACAAGCGAGGGATTACCTTTAAAACCCCTTCAATGCCTGCAACACCCTCTGCTCCATCTACACCCTCAGTGGCAGAAGTAATCAACACATATATCCAATCTGATATACAGAATGGAGGTGCCTTGAACAATATGCTCAAACAGGCTATTGGGAATGCCAGTCTTCAAGCTCTGAATTTTGCCAGGGATGATGCCAGGCAACTATTAGTAGACACCATTAATGGAGATGGTGTGCAGCAGAAATTGTCAGAATTGGCCTTGCATCATTTAAAGGGTCACATGGAAAGACTTCAACAACATTCCATGGGATTGGTCAATCAGACACTTGAAAATGCAATTCAATCCATCAAGGAACATGTCGCAGAGGGAATCCAACCTGGAGGGACATATGATGAAATCTTCAATAAGAAGGCCATGGAGGTAATCAACACTGCAGATCATGAAAACAAGACCACCCCAAAACAAGCCCCAGCTACCGCTGCCATCATCAAGAACAAGTCCAGCATTCGCTCAACTACAGAGAAGGACGCCCAAGGTAACAAAAGAATGAGACAAGATGGAGGTAAGAAGAGCTGGTGCAGAAATAAATCTGATATAGAATACTATAGAAAACACCACCCTGGGCTGAAATTGCCCCGAACCCACTGGTAATGCCGGCCCCAATTCCAACTATTTTTATTGACCAGGAAAAAGAAGGAGACAACAATACATCTACTTATGAATATCAAAATAAAAATTTACTTACCAACACAACTTCATGTCCCCAAAACAAAAGAGCCAGAGAAGATGATGACATAGAGAACAAACTCAAGAAGATTATGGTAGGGGAGAAGTCAAACAATAAACACAACAATCCTAGCAATAAAAGGAAAGCTGAGGAGTGGAACCCAGAAACCAACTATGGAAACAATATGGTGAAGAACAGAAACAAATTAAAAAAGCAAACCGAGGTAGCAATACATACTAGAACATAGAGAGCAATGACAGTAACATGACAGTGGCAGTGAGAGCGAGATTGAAATCCCACTAAGAAGCAATAGGCATGCTGCAGGCTCGAGCAAGCAATAAAAGCAGCCCTGGACAAAAGGAGAATCGAGCATTGAAAAAGAAGGAGAAAGAAGAAAGGGACACAGAACAGAAAAAGAACAAGAACACAACATACAATGACAACACAGACCTCACAAACACCATAAATATCAATACCAACATAGGAATCACACCAGCCAAGGATGACACTGAACTCACAAACCCCCAATCAACAATACCAGCATAGGAAATATACCAACTGAATTGACTTCTTTGGGAATGGAAGTAATTTTCTCAACAAAACCAAACAGAAACGGAACTGAGAATAGCAACATACAACTGCCCGCACCTCAACACTGCAAAATCCGTGTTGATTGCCAAACTGATTGAAGATTACAAGATAGACATACTAGCACTTCAAGAAACCAAATGCAAGAGTCAAAAGCCAAACATATATGGGACAACACAACAAGAGGCTATACACAGGAAAAGCGTATTGGACCAGTGCAGAAGACTACTCCGGTGGAGTAGGCATCCTAATTGCACCCACATGGAACAAACATGTGATCCAAATTGAAAGAGTTGGCTCGCGACTTATATCACTGGTTCTTGCTTCAAACAAGGCAAATTAAGAATTACCAACTTCTACTGGCCAACTGATGACACTCGCAACAACACAATGGAGTACAAGACCTGGCTGATAAATACAATGCAACAGGACGAAATGGATGGCACCAGTGGATCTATATGGGAGATAGCAACGAAGCAAACACTCGATAGATGCCATGTCCCTGAGAACACACCAAAGCCTCCCAAAAGAAACAGCATACTTGACATGCTCTCAAAGACAGGGTATGAAGACGCATTCAGATTAGTAAATGGTAACACCCAACATTTACAAAATTCACAAAACACAACAACAAAACAGTACAAGCCAGCCGAATAGACAGCATATGGATCAACAGCACACTCACTGGAAAAATCACACACTGTGACAGCTAACAGAGTGGTATGAATACCAAATATCCGACCATGTACCTGTAATAGCATGCTAATAACACAAGACCTGTTCCAGACCGGTTCAGAATATGCGTGTCCAAACGAAAGATCCTTAACCTGGAGGCAATGACAAAAGAACTTTGGGAAAACTATGGGAAACTCACCTCTGAGGCCCTAGAAGCCTGAACATACTCCCAAGAGCACAACTTCTTCAGGCAAAATACCCTATGCAACAAAACAATCCACAACTCATTCAAGAACACAGTGAAAAAGCAGCAGCAATAGGTTGTTCACCTCCAGCCACAAGTGAGAGACTATGTGATTTGAAAACAAAAGAAGTTGTCATGAAAGAACTGACAAATATCATCACTGACCTTGAACGTACAATACTAGAAACATCTAAAACCCTGATTCCAACAAAGACAGTTGGGGGAGACAGGCAGAAGAAATTGTCTGCAATAATTATATCAAACTATACAGCCGTCTAGAAGAATGCCTCAAAGAAGCAAAACAGCCATCAAACCTCACTGGCAGGATCACTGAATGACAAAACAAATTGCTGATACTACAATACCAAGTGGCCAAACACAAATACAGCACAGACCCACCTAGAATGGGAAGCAACATCTTAACAAAACATGAACTAAAACAGAAAAGAATTGAATGGCTTACAAAAGAAAGAGACTCGGCAAAGAAATTGATGGAGGATAAACAAAAGGAGATCACAGAAGCCAACATTAAACACAACACTGACAAACGTGATCACAACTGCAAAGAAAATCAAGGAAAATATATGAACAGCATGTTGAACAGAAATAGCAATGTCAGACTAAACAAGATCCAAATGAAAGATGAGACTGGTAAATCTTATATAGAACACGAACCAGCAAAAGTTCTTGCTGAAACTGCAAGAGAGGTTGAAACATGGTTTAAGGCAAGACCTGATAATGAATTCAGCAGTGACTCAATATTTGCAGAGGAATACAAACCGAAGCCTGAAATTGACTCAGAAATCTTCCTTACCTTAGACAACCCAATAACGGAGGCAGAAGTCATGGAGGGCCTTAAATCAATGGGAGCAAACAAAGCACCAGGAGACAGCAAAATTCAAAGGGAATTGTTTCTTCATGGAGGTCAAGTCTGCATCCAAACTCTTACAATTGTAATACAAATGTGCATTGACTATGCTGACTCACCTGATCAATGGCTGTTAAGTATTATCAACCCAATCCCAAAAAGTGAAGACTGGGGAGCTGACATTAAGAAAACAAGACCAATCGCACTTTTGGAAACAGCATACAAGCTACACGAGATGATAATATACCTTAGACTTAAACCAATCCTGCAAGAAAACAATGTCCTGAAGGGGCGAAACTTCTCTGCACTCCCAGGAGAATCAACTGATCCTGTACTACACATTATACAAGCAGTTATTGACACATGTGTTGAGACAAACGGAGAAGCATATATACTACTCAATGACATTGCCAAGGCATATGACTCAGTGAGCTCAAAAGCAGTTATGCGGTCACATAAGCGCATCAAGCTTCCTTACAAATACTCAGCATGGAAATACAACACACAGAAACGCCTCAAGGCCAAGGTTAGAACAGCAGTTGGTGAGACAAACACCATCACAATTGGCACCATGATCCAACAAGGATCAGTGCTAGCACCAATTGAGTGGAGAATTTTCTGGGATACACTGCTCTGCATCCTGGACAAACATACACAAGGTGTGACACTAGAAGCAAAACAAAAAACCAAATTTGTGAATGGCGAATGGAAGGAAGATATCCTATCAGAAGAAATCACCGCCCTAGCCTATGTAGATGACACAACCATTGTTGCAAGATCCTGGCAAGAACTACAAAAACAAGCATCAATCATATATGAGTTCCAAGAAGGGAATACTATAAAATCCAACACCAACAAAGTTAAAATCATCGCAATCAATCCAACAAACAAAGACACACAACTTACGTGGGGTGATAACACTAGCATAGAAATCTTGAACCCAAAACAAGGAGAGAGACTACTTGGAAATTACTTCTCAGCAGATAACCTTGGCAAAACTGGCAGAACAATGATTGAAAAGCAAATCAAAGACACAATTGAGATACTCCATACAAAACGCATAACAGACAAAGGCATAATACTCATAATGAACACAGTGCTACTGATGCAAATCAGATATAAGTGGCAAACACTCTCCCTTACAGAAAATGAGGTTGACCACTACTATAGTCTTGTCAAGAAGGTTGTAAAACAAAAAGCCAAACAGAAACAAACCATCGCCAATTCAATCCTGGAGCAATCCCAAATCTATGGACTGAAGAACTGGAATGACCTGTACACAACAGACTTAGCAACAAACATCAATGTATGGATAAACTCAGATGACCTACTGGGCCGTGTCATCCGAATCAGAATGGCTAACCTCCAGAACCAATTAGCACTCCCACACAGTATATTTGAAACTCCATTCCCCGCTAAAGTGAGCAAGGGTACACACTACCTTGCTTCAACCATGCATAGACTTCACTCCAAGGCCATAACAATGAATGCAATCAGACACATTGATCCAATCACCCAGGAAATTAAAAAAGAATTTGGCAAGGTTATGGGAGGAGAAACATCAGTCTTCCATGCAATAGACAACTGGGTAATCTATAACCAGATCTCCAAACACCTCAGCAGACACAACATAATCTTTGTGGAACAAGTCCTATGCTACTTCAGTGAAAAAATACTCACTCCCAAGCAAATGGAAACACGATTCCCCCTGTTTGACAAGACTGACTACAACTGGTTCAGGAAGCTAACAAATGCTTTGAACAGGAAGGACACCACTAACAGAACCAGGATCAGTCTTACAAAAAGGGCAAGACCAAACCCGTTTGCAACAGAGCCTACAGCCAGCCGGATCTGTGGCCTGGGTAAAAAGCACGAGATTGTCACCTGGAATGACCCTGAAACAGAAGAACAACATTATGGAGAAATTATGGGAATTGAGCGAGATGAAGGAACAACAACGCACAGACTGCATCATTATGTCGAACTGACAGGAAATGACTATGAGGGTAACAACGAATATACATTTGCAATAGAACACCAAAACAGAACATTCATCGTAGAATGCAATGGAATGACCTGCACTCAGGGCTATCTACAGAATGGAAAATGCATAATTTACAAACAAGACGGCTTCATGAACATATGGGCAAACAAAGACCAGTCAAACAAACTCTATGAACCTGCTGACATAACAAATGAACAACCAGCAGAAGACCCACAGCAATATACGTCCCGCCAAATAATAGAATGTAAGACAATTGCATCTGTAAGAGACTCAATACCAAGGGAAACCAATGACCTCCAAACAAAACATGAAAGCCCACTAGGAGTGACAGAGGAGGAAAAGACAACTGGCAGAAACAGAGCAGCAATCTACTTTGAAGGTCCACCAGAGCTAATCACGGCTATAGGTGCACTGAAAGCAAGAGAGTGTAATACAAGAGACGCCATATACTCAGACGGATCTCTTACATTTATCAATGGAAAGCCCAGCCTAGCTGGCTCCGTGGTTGCCTGGGACGGCACCCAAAAGGGGAGAAGAATCAACTTTGGAATTGAAGGAAATGCATCCTCAACCAATGCAGAAATGTATGCTGCCAATGCTGCCCTTCTAGGAGTAAACGGACCAACAGATATGTACATTGACAACATGGCGGTTATCCAAACATTCAAACGTCTGGAAAGAAGCAAATTCAACATCAAACGAAGAGAATTATTTACACTGTCTAATGTATACACTGCTGCTCAAATGTGCCATATCGCTAAATCCATAACCAGACCACTCCCAATACTACATCATGTAAAGTCCCATACAGGTGTCCCCGGTAATGAACTGGCAGATTCAGATGCAAATGATGGACATATGGCTCCACTACTCAAAATGAAACTGGAAGGTCAATCACTCATTCAGTTCACCCTATGCACAAACAATATTATGCTTGAAGGAAATTACAGAGAAACTCTAACTATGATCAACAAGGCCAAAACCTTTCTTGCATGGATAGAACAACCTGCACACAAGCACATTGCAGAAGTACAAAATAGCATCAACTTTGCCCTCACATTTGCACTACTACAGAGAGGCCACAAACAAACATCATACTTCACCAGTGAAGCTCACAGTCACTACAGAAAATGGGACATCAACGCTATGCACCGACTGCTACCAGTACAATCTGAGATGCGTCGGAGACACCAAGATGCATACCCCAATGGAACATGCCGTGTATGCCACCAGGAGGAAGAAACAAATGACCATCTTTGGAGATGTATAGAAACAGAAGCAATCAGGATGGAAATATGGGAAGAAATGATCACACTGCTCGTAAAACAAACCGAAACCCCCAAAAAGAGGAAAAGAAATGAAAACACAGTAGAAAGTCAAAGCAACAAAGCAAACGAAACCAAAATTAGGTCGTGGCTCAAAAACTGGGATGGTCAGACCAGGGACAATAGACCACCACAACCAAGAGATGAGATAGGCATTGAAGCTGATAAAATGACATTCACCCATATTGCTGGATATGGACTCATACCAAATGTTATGTACAGAATTTTAGAAAAATGCGGTATCAGGAAGCCCCAAACACAACGTATGATTATATTGACAACATGGAAGGAACTTAAAAAGATGGTAAGAGAAAAAATATGGAAACCAAGATGTGACAAAACCACAGCATGGGAGGAAACAAACCAAATAACTGCAACAATCAAAGCCAGACAAAGTAACACCAGACAGAAGCACGAGGGACCCAGAAACAAGCCAAAAGAAGGCAAACGGAAACACAAAACAACAGAAATAAAAGAAGGTACACGTTGCCAGCATTGTATGGAACCACTTAGCCCAGATGAATCCCACAAGCATGGCGGATCCTATGGACAACAGATAAGAGCCATTGATATGATAGCATCAGATAACACGGGAATAAGGAAAATCCCACCAGGAATAATAAACACACTTGCAACGTACATGGACCAATACGCAAGGGAACAGGAATTCTGCTATAACCCTGACACAATAACAAAGGACAGTGAAACAGACCAGCAGGACGCAGAAGACTGGGAGGGTGCCAACATGTGGTGGGACACAGACGACACTGACATCTCAGAGGACAATGAAACAAGACACTACACACAGGAGGAAGGTGCTGAGGAACAGCACCAACCACCACCCAAAAGGGTCCGAGAGGAGCTCACCTCTGGGCCATCCTTAGTAAGTCATGAGTAGAAACCAAACCTAGGGTGGTTCCCTTAAAAACTAGGGAGGGTCTAGATATATTTCTAGAAACATGGGGGGTCGTTCCTCCCCCCCATACCCCCCCTCCTCCCCCTGGGGCTGCTGATGTTAACTGCATCCAGCCCACAAGACCAAGTTACGGGAAGGCCTCATGAGAGATATGGAGTAATTGGGTGGGAAGTAAATTGTCGGCGTAAGGGGATAGATGCTGAAAAGCACAGCACATGCTACCGGACCACTGGTTATACGGGCAGGAATGGTTGCGTATTCAACCCAGGGAGTCGGGAAAGTGTTATTTGATGGGCTGGAAAGTTTCATTGCAAATAAACAGAGCATGGTTGACTTGGAAAAAAAAAAGGACTTGAACTGCTTCATTTTGGCATACGGGAGACTATGCTTTCCATAACTGACAAGCTCAATGACTTGATTAATTTCCCTTGTTATAAAAAAACAGAAATCAATAAAAGACTTCAATCAAACAAGTATGCCTCACTTGTCCTTATCGGCTCTTGCCATCCATGAACCGAACGAAGCAATTTCTTGGCACCAATCCAAAACGAGGCAACGAGAAGCAAACAGGAAATGAGTACAAGGTCCAGTCATGAGTTGCTCTTTGCAAAATGTGCCATCAGGCTGTAAAAACCTGAGCAACAGGTATTCTTCAACCAAATGGATCCGACCGGTATTGAGGCCTTCAAAGCCAATGTCTTCAAACAAAACAATGCGCAACAACTTGATCAGTGCTTCTTGCTGATTCTCAATGACTGCATTAGTTCTACAAAGCAGGGGAACATCAAGTGTCTCCAACAATGCCTCAACAGCTTCGTTCACATCATCACGCAGCTTGGGCATTTTGGTGCTTGTGTTGGCACCTTGCTTACGAGCAATCAACATTGTGACAAATAACCCAAGAGTTCTTGCATACGTTGGAATGGTCCCCTTCACGTCAATAGGCTTGAAAGCCTTTCCTGCATACCCAGTGTCATTGGTGGATTTGCGACCAGCATTCTTGATGGCAGTTCGGGTTGGTTGGGTCCCAGGTAAAGTTGCCAACTCATTGACTTTTTCCAAGAACAAACGACACAACATAATCACTGTCTTGGTATCCTTTGTCTCTGTCAAGATAGCAATGTACTTTGCTGGGTTCTTGATGGCATCAATACCAAAAACCAACTTGTCCCATCCCATCTAAACCAAAAAAGTTAACTGGTGTTTTTTGACCCCAAAACACTTACGTTATTCAGGAAGGGAGTATTGGTTTTGCTTGATGAGGCAATCAGACCAGCAGTTTCCAATCCAGTAGACAAGTAAGCTCTCGAACGTGATCCGGCTGTGTTTTTGATCTGTTTCTGTTTACGTGCAAGGCTTTTCAGTTCCTTGGCTCTTTGGCGAGCATCAAATCCTTCTTCTGGTTTATACATTCCAAAGACTCGTGCATACAGTTTAACAACTTGAGTTGGTCTGTACCCCCAATACTGATTCTTTTGGTGTTCAGCCCTGCAGTGTACCCTGATGGCACTTTGAGACACACAAACATAGTTGCAGTCCAGGCACATGAATCCAAATCTGGCAGGATGGGTCAGACCACATTTCATTTTCTTGACATGGCTTTGGAGCTTCTCGGGAAAGTCTACTGCAAGGTTGCACTTGTTGCAGTGAAACAGATTGTCCTCAGAATCCCTCGGAATAAAAGTGAGCTCATCCTCTTCTAACAAACCAATCAAAGTTTAGTATTTAATAAGAAAAGAGATCAAATCACTCACTTGTGTAGTCATTTATCCAATAACGAACAGAAACAACCTTCTGGTGGACTAATCTATAATGTTTTCCCAAAGCAAATTTGTTGTTGAAGGGTGCAATGTCTTTGCACTCTGGGTTGGGGCATTCAACTTTGGATCTGTTGTTTCATAGAGTCAGAAAATGATTTTAAAGTTCTTGTCTGAATTTCAAACAAGAATCAACACTTCAGCAATAATTGCCTCAATATAGAGAATAAACAATGAGTTTTAGGAAGGATGTGTGGAAAGAGTACTTCAAGAGCTATCATTTGATGATCCAACCACCCAACACAACCAACTACAGCTCACACAACACCACCACCAACATTTCCAAACTTGATCTACAACCACCCACCCCTAAGTATCCCATCAACCTCAGGTCCAACACTTCCAAAAAGCATGGAATATCATTCATTGACCCACTCTTGCTCTCACTCCGAAATTTCAAATCACTGCTCCTATTCTCGATGGATTCATACCTTTCTTCTTGATCCATCTTCTCGTTCTCATCCTTTAACTTGAACTCTTTTTGAACAGTATAGAACTCTAATCCAACAGCTCTCAAGCTCACTGTTCAACATCTCCTTCTCTTCTTTCAACTTGAACTCTTGTTGATCCAACAGTATAGAACCCTTGAATTCAGGAGGAGTTGGTGTGGAAGATGTGGATGACTGTAAAAGAATTTAAGGAATATAAGCTAAGGGGCGGTTCCAAGTACGTTTCAGCAGAGCAAAAGGTCAATAAAAAAGCTTCTTTTTTGATTTTTCACCTCTGCTGGCCTTTTTTTCCAGCAGACCTCAGGCAGCTCTTCCAGAAAAATATCAGCTCTGCCGGCATCACAACTTTTAGCCACTTCACCACCAAGTGCATGCAATTTCGAAAGCCTTTATTTGGTTTGATCTTTCCATAGACATACGAATTGAGAAGTGGCAGACTCGCTCGGATGCCATTGATTGTCCACCAACAGAAGTTGCAACTGATGCAGCAGCATGTGCAACTGTCACACAACATATCTGGAGCAACGTTCAAAAGAATCCTCAATATCTTGATGACTGTTGTATGATGCAGAAAAGTTGAAGAAAAAAACAACTGGCAGAGCTGGCAATGGTTTGTGGCAAGGCTGGAACAAAATCCGGATTTTTGCTCTTCAATGAAAAATAGTTACTTGGAACCACCCCTAATGAAAGAAAAGTGCCAGTTTATTATGGCAAGATACAGAAGGAAACTATAAGGGAACAAGAAGATTCAGAAACATTTGAAAGAGAGAAAAATAAAAGATTCAGAATTAAAAACAACCAAACAACTGTGACCAAATAAGCACATTTCTAAACCATGAACACAAATATAGTCAGGAGAGCCAATACATAGGGGCCAATACTTTTGGAAGCACCAATCTTGATATTGACGTTGTTTATAGTAGTTGTAGTCACTTTGTAAGTGGAGGTAGCAGTTGTAGCAGCTGTGGTGGTTGCAGTTGTAGGGGCCGTGGTGGTTGCAGTTGTAGGGGCCGTGGTGGTTGCAGTTGTAGGAGCCGTGGTGGTTGCAGTTGTAGGAGCCGTGGTGGTTGCAGTTGTAAAAGCTGTAGTGGTAACGACTGATGTGGTTGAAAAGGTCGATGCAGGTTTAGCACCAGAAGAAGAAATAAGAGCATCAAGAGATAGGGTAGAACTTGGTGATACATTTGCAACAGCAGAAGCAGAAGTGACTGTCAGAGTGACTGTGCTTGCGTATGTCAAAATTGACGTTGAAGTTGATACCATTGTGGAACTTGAAGACCCAACATCAGCGACAAATGGACCTATTGGAGCTGCACCAATAAT
Source organism: Rhizoclosmatium globosum (assembly GCA_002104985.1). Classification (NCBI taxonomy): domain Eukaryota; kingdom Fungi; phylum Chytridiomycota; class Chytridiomycetes; order Chytridiales; family Chytriomycetaceae; genus Rhizoclosmatium; species Rhizoclosmatium globosum. The sequence goes on along the minus strand of MCGO01000061.1, from coordinate 2,368 downwards.
AAGCTGGACGTTTGTATCTCTGGCTCTACGTCTCAAGCTTTTCAAATCAAACAGGTATTCAAATATCTGTTGTGAGTAATTATCATATATGTTGAAACGTAGTTGGTTTCCCCCAGACCCACTCTGAGAAACCAATCCAACTTGCAACCAAAAGCTAGTAACTGATGCGTCAAGAGTTAATGCAACAATTCCAGTTCCTGTTGTGCCGTTATTATAAGTCTTGTCTGTATCTCCGGCTCCATGTATGTAAATTGCCTATCATATGAATTTGAGCACATGCAAGAGCATCTTCATAAAGTACTCACCTGAAGTCCATCTACCAAAACTTGAATAATAACGCCATGGGCAGACCCTCCAGGAAGTCCCAATCCCGGAACTGCCAGGTTGTTGCTGTTCTTCAGTGACACTGCAACTTGGACCAAAGACTTGATCACAGCCGAAACATCAAGGTTGAATTTTCTTTCAATGATAAATGAGGAAATAGCCTTGGAGTCACTGGTGTACGAGGGATTAGAACCACTTGGTGGAGTGGGTTGACTAGGACCATTGGAGCCCGATGAGGAGGCATCTCTGAAAGCATTGTTGCAAATTTGGGTAACCATTCCCGAAACACTTTGAAATAAATCAAAAGAGGCTGAGGATGATCCGGCATCACGCCTTGAGTTTGAAACTGAAGAAGCAGACGGAACAAGTCCCATGTTGAGGGAAGAAACGTAGCAGTTAAAGGGATTGGGTACGGAAAAAGAAGACATAAGCTTGGCAGAACAAAACGTAGCAACCATAATTGTGTTTCCATTCTGAATTATGTCCAAGCCCGAGAAGCAGTCTTTTGGTAGTGATGGATTACTGTTTCTGATAGCATTCAATTGGGAGACGTAGATGTTTTGTTGTGCAAAAGCACAAGCCGCCAACGTTGCCCATATAAAGACTTGCATTGTCAGCTATAATGGTATATGAGTTTGGACGGAATTGGATTGGTCAATGAAACAGACTCACTTTGAGGAAACTTTTTTGGAGGGTTGTTGTGAGGGCATATCCATCCCTTATATTACCAATTTACGTGTTGCCCCACCCAACTTGAACACAACTAATCCAACTTTCTGGAACATAGTAGCCTCAAACAAAGCAGTAGCTATTCCGTGAAACAGATTCCTTGTTAACATACCAGAAGAAAGGGCGGCTTAGGCTTGCGCGAGATAACAGCAAAAAAGTTGTGGAAAAACTTCGGAGTGTCTCCGCGGGTGTCTCTTGAACCATTTTTTGAATGTCTGAAAGCGCGAGTTCCAAATTGATTGTGTCAGCGTGCACCCCCATTGGAAGACATCTTTCAAGTACACATTATAATCATATTGTGCGTCATTGATAATGGAAAAACAAAGACTCTTCGCCTTCCCGCGCATCTTGTGGCCATTCGTAAAATTATGTTTTGATTTCTCAGCAATACATCCGATGGGAGAGACACCCCGCATCCCTTGATGTTTAAGGGTTGATCTTCCTGACAAAGTCCCGTCAAAAGGTCAAAAAGTTCTCAGCAAAGGTGAGTATGTCGTCTTTCAAAACTTTTAAAAATCATGAATCAGTAATGTGAGTTCTCGTATTGGCCGCCTTGGCCATATAATTTCAATTTGAATCCAATCCACGCTTCGCTCATTTTTGTGCTCATCAAATCAGCATGTGTTTCTGTTGGATCTATTGCGTCACTAAAGAGGAAGGTGGATTGGTGTCTTGACTTAGTTTCCGCAAACAACCGCTAGGCGTTGGTTGATACATCACGGAAAACAGCAATTCATCTTTACTGCTTCGTACAGGAAAGAGGAGAGATATTCCAAAATTACGAGAGACTGCTTGAACTGATTAAAGTCGTTCCCAAGTCCTTCAAGAAGAGTGTCCCGTCGATACTGACGACCTTGTTTGTAGTAGGGTTAGGTTTTTTGGTTATTCAAATGTGCTCAGAAAACAGCACTATTTATGAATAATGAGAAAATGGCGGCATCATATCCGAGTCCTGAAACGAGCTCGACGGCATAGATCTGACTTTAGGGTATTTTAAGAAACTGTGTTGACTATTTCGAAACCCGTGCTTCCATTATTGATCGACTCTCGTTGCATATTTATGAAGCACTATGGTTGAGTCTTCCCACCTGGCTTCACAGTGAGCCAATATTTATCCTTCAGCGCTTCGCAAAATTGGAAGAGAATCCCACATTATGCTTGAATAGTCATTCAGTTTACGCATGTGGAAAAAACCTTCAAATGGCTGATTGGAGATGTAGATTCCAGGAAGTGAAGGTTTAGTGCCATAATTGCAAGTCAAGTACAACCAAATATGAAAATGAGTTTACTCAAGTTATCAAAAGAGGGGATTGGC